>VZQC01006114.1:714592-741412 GCA_009823505.1 Rhizomys pruinosus | reverse complement strand
GCTGTTTCCAGAAATTATGGGCTGGAGAGATGGTGTAGCAGACATGACGGCTAAGAACCATCTGTAACTCCAATTCCAGGAGAACTCCAGTTCCAGGGGAATCCGACACCCTCTTCTGACCTCCCTGGCATTGCATTACACGGGTGCACAAACTTACATACAGACAGTACATTCACACACATAAAAAATAAATGAAGAAAAATTTAAAAAAAGAAATTATTATTGATCACATGCTTTAAATGATTACATGAATAGTCAAGGGGGCTGGAGAGGAGGCTCAGCAGTTCAGAGCACGGCTTCCCTTCCAAAGCAGTTGTCTTCAGTTCACAGCACCCACATGGTGGCTCACAGCCATCTGTGAATCCACATCCACAGGATCCAATGCCTTCTTCTGACCGCAGTGAACATATGCTCTACATACATGCAGGCAAAATACTAAATTTTTTGAAAGAAAATAACCAATTTAATCTATGCAGTTCCTTTCAAGTTCCTAGTTTTGCGGCTGGGTAGTAACAAATTTCAAGAATTTCCCTCTGCAGCATATCCTCACCTGTCTCATTGGAAATCTCATTGTCTGGACAGGGGATACAATCAAAACAACAGATTGCCTTTCCCTCCTGTTGGTATTTTCTAAATCCAGGAATGCAGGCAACACTACACGCAGAGGGTGGAGTCTGAGGAAAATAAGAAACATGTTGGTAACAGACAGGACTTTTACATATTTATTTTATTTCTATATTTTAGGGTATGGGGCAATTAATAAACTTATTTTCTATATATTTATGTCAATTGAATGGTAATATCCCCATCCACTGTATGATATCAAATATATGAACATTTTGACCACCCTGATGGAAATTTATGTTGAAGAAAAGCTTGAAATTGGTCATTCTATTCCTTATCCTCATACAGTGTCTGGGAGAAACCTGTTATTCACATGGACTTGCCTGCATATGTTGTGTCTTCTCTATTCCAAATATAAATATCTTTTCTTCATTCTGTACAGTTAAAGTTTTGAGTCTAATATGACTTGAGGAAGTTTACTCTGATGTTGTCACTTAGGCATT
The DNA here is from genome assembly GCA_009823505.1 of Rhizomys pruinosus. Lineage (NCBI taxonomy): Eukaryota > Metazoa > Chordata > Mammalia > Rodentia > Spalacidae > Rhizomys > Rhizomys pruinosus. The sequence goes on along the minus strand of VZQC01006114.1, from coordinate 740,345 downwards.
GTAAATGCCTCCTGTATCTGTGCGATAATCCCTTTCCCAATTATTTAGGAAATTTTACTACTATACTTAATTGAATACAATTCCTATGCATTTACATTTGCTTCTAGTCATTCATTTGCACTCATGATGTGTACCTTGTGTGTGTGTGTGTGTGTGTGTGTGTGTGTGTGTGTGTGTGTGCTCAGGTACCATCATACTGTTTGGAGGTCAGAATAACACCTGAAGAAGTCAGTTCTTTTCTTCCACCATGTGAGTCCCTGAAATCCAACTCAGTTACTCAGATGATGGCCAGCAATCATCTATAACACCCTCTTCTGGCCTGCATGGGCAGTTCATGACACAACTGTACGTGCATACATGAAGGAAAAACACTGCTCATACATATAATAATGAATAAACCAATAAAATACATCTACAACATAAATAATGCATCTGCCTGCTTCCCTTTACCCCGAAATAAACCCTTACATGGATTTCAAAATTTCCATTATTTGAGTTCCTAGCAGAAGCCAGTAAAGAACATTGTAGTAATGAGAATGTTATCTAACTATACATTGTTCACTCTATTATATAGTGAAGGTAGCCAATTAACACTTTCCATTTTCTTAAGTACAAATCAGGGGACTAGAGAGATAGAGTTCAGCAGATAAGAGCCCCATAGGCTCTTGCAAAAGACCCAGGTGCATTTCTCTGCACCCACGTGGCAGTTAACCACCATCTATACCTTCAGTTGGAGGGGACACACACCCTCTTCTGACCTCCATAGGCATGAATAATTTTTAAAATACATTTTACTGAGATTTTTTACATTTCATACAATATTTCTTAATCAAATTTAGAGTTCTTCTCACTCCCATGTCCCTACATGCTCTCCTTCCACACTTCATGCCCTCTATCATACATGTTAAATCCCATGATGTCTATTTTTCATTGTCAACTTCAGTGGACCTAAATGAGACTTTCTTGACTGAATGACATGAAGCTGGAAGACCCATCCTAAATGTGGGGGATACCATCTGATAGCAGCCTATTTATCTCTCCCTCCCCTCTCTCCCTTCTCTCTCTCTCTCTCTCTCTCTCTCTCTCTCTCTCTCTCTCTCTCTCCTTTTTTCTCTCTGTCTCATGGCAAAAGGGAACATTTTTTTGCTGCTTGCCTTGTCTCACTGGTGAGCTCATCTTGCTGCTGTGGCATTCCTCTGCTAATAGTAGAACCAACTCCTTCCAGTTCCAACCTAGACTGAAGACTAGCAGATGCTCTGCACTATGACACAACCATTGTTGGGATACTTGAACTCTATCTTGTAAGCTCACGCTATAAATCCCTATATACATGTTTATTTTATCAGTTCTGTTTCTCTTTTAAATTATTTCATTTTATTATTTTCATTTTATGTGTATACATGTATTTCTGCATGTGTGTGAATGGACCTGTGTCTTGCAATGCCCGTGGAGTTCAGAAGAAGGCATGGAATGTCCTGGAACTGGAGTTACAGATGGTTGCTGGCCACCATATGGGTGCTTGGAATGGAACCTGGGTGCTCTACAAGAGCACTTAGTGCTCTTCACAGCTGAGCCATCTCTCCAGCTCCCAATTCTGCTTTTTCTTAGAGAATGCTAACTAATACCGTGTGTATTGCACAACAGGTGTGCACTTACACACATTTAAGCAATAACCAAATACACATAAAAATAAAAATAATAACTAAAGCATTTTTACATAAAACTAAGGTTAGAGTGGTTAAAAGCACAGTCTGTTCTTAAACAGGACCTGAGTTTGGTTCTCAGCACCCTCATGGCAGCGAAGGACTGCCAGAAACTCCAGGTCCAGGGGATCCAACTCCCTCTTCCATCTTACAGGGGCATTGTACAACACATCTACAATTACACACATGCAGGCAAAACACATATAACAAAAATGAATTTTACATGTATTCATACAAACATATGTATATATGTAAAATTAAAAACTCAAAGAATAGAAACTAAAAATCAGGAGAGTCCTTAATTGGCATTATTTTAGTTTCCTAAGTTATGGGAGAAGCACACAGCACAAGTGGGTTTTGGTTATTTATATCAAGTACAGAACATTATATTACAATCAGGTCCCACCCACCTGTCTACTGCCTGTGGTCCACTCCATCATATCTTCATATAAATCCAACTGTTGACCACGTGGAAAATATGGGTTAAAGGATCCTATTTTCACCTTAAGTCCAAGACCTTGTGGAAAATTCCAAATGCTAAAAATGTCATATTCTGCCTGCAATCTTTCTTTCTGATTCATAGTCACGGTGTCTCCAACAGGATTAGTGAACTGGATCTTCTTCAGAAAGGGGTACAGCTGAAAGACATATTAGAATGCAGTCCATGCATACTTGAAGTCATAAAATATGAAATCCTTAACTCATCTTATTTTACTTAATCTCTTTTTTTAAAAAAAGAAGCTTTATTGAAGGTACACAGAGGAGAAAAACTAATAAACAAATCGTCAACATATTTGTAAACCACAAGTTCCCGCTAAAGAATCTGAGAGATCACATCCAATAAATGCAAATCTGGTGCTGAGCTAAATCCCAAGAGCATTTCCTCCATGATCATCCTCAGAGCATCAGGAACAGAGGTCCTCAAATCCTACTGTCAGTGAAGAATCCTTTAAAACATGTATGCAAACTGCCCACTGGATTGAGTAACACCTTTTTGGCATTGAAAAATCAAGAACTCATGTCGTCATCAATTAAGGAGTTCAGCAGAAAAGACTGCCTACATGTCAATACTGAGAACAGGTGTGTGTGTGTGTGTGTGTGTGTGTGTGTGTGTGTGTGTGTGTGTGTGATGTTGAGGTCCTCTAAGAAAAATCACTGATCTTCCTTGAAAAATACTATCTCCCAATCCACTGTCTTTTCATTCATGGTGTATACCCACATCTAATTTTACATCCTGGGCAGTAAAACAAAGTACAGAAATCTTTCTATTTGGGGAAGTTCTTCAAAGGCTACTTGGTTCATGCACTGAATGACTCTTGGGACAACATCTCACTATGTAGCCCTGAATGGCCTGGAAGTCACAGAGATTCTCCTGCCTCTGCTTCACAAACACTGGGATTAAAGTTGTATACCGGGGCTGGAGGGATGGCCTAGCGGTTAAGAGCGACGACCGCTCTTGCAGAGGACCCGGGTTCGATCCCCAGCACCCACATGGCGGCTGAGAACCTCTGTGACTCCGGTTCCAGGAGAACTCCAGTTCCAGGGGAATCGAGACCGTCTTCTGACCTCCACGGCATCGCACGACACGGGTGCGCAGACCTGCATGCAGACAATACATTCATACACATAAAAATAAATAAATAAATAAAAAATTAAAAAAAAAAAGTTGTATACCACAATGAAAGGTTTATCTGAGGGAGTCTTAACCAATGTCATGTTACGTGGGCTGCTAAGATGTCACAGTTGTTAAGAAGACTAGCTGCTCTTGTAGAGGACCTGGGTTCAGTTCCTAGAATCCACATCGTACAACGTAACTGTTCATAGCTCCATTCCAAAAGGTCCAACACACTCTTTTAGCTTCTGATGGCACTGCATGCATGAGATGCTCTTGATTGCATACAGAACAAACACACATATACATAAAATAGAAGTTAATTGTTTTAAATACAACTCGAACACAGTAAACAAACATAAATATACCTTTGAATATATATGATACTTCTAATAAATAAAAAAAGAACTTCACATGTAGGACAGAAATTATCATCCAACAGAAGACACAGTACCTCCCTGCAGTAGGCCTTTATTCCTTTCCCTTTTCGTACTGGATGGAATTTTTCTTGTTGAAGAAGCATCTCATGGAGGGAGTGGGCCACTACATACACAGCATTATATATATCATAACACTCATCACAGACAGATAACTCCGAAATATGCCGAGTTAACCATTGCAAAGGATCTGTGGATGAACAATTCTTCAGTGTCTTACACTTAGATGCTGAAGCTTCACAGTTAAAGTGCATCCATCCAAGACTTGCAAGGAAAATGTCCTCTTCATATTCAAAAGTGTGCAGTGTCTGGACAAAATTTTTAAAACCAGGAATCTCACCATGATGATGTGAAAAAATGAGAGTCCCAAGGAAGTAGTCCAAGGTTAAGTCGTCCTTGCTTATGGTGACATCCCACTGTGAAGTGGTGACCCAGATTCTCTGTAAATCCAGGACAATCCAGGTTGTGAAGCTCACAGCTAGGTTAGAGTTTGTGTCACCATAAATGACCACAGCATTGGCTGATGATGTCATGATTTGGTGGTAATATACTTCAGCTCTTGTCATGTATAAATCTATGTTTAGTGGGATCATGTTCACAAAGGCTAAGCAAACTCTGTTTTCTTTCATCTCTCTTCTCAAGTCTGAGAGGAATTGAACACCTTCATCATCATCTGAGATGGCCAGCCCCACCCAGTTCCAGCCAAAGTGAAGCATCAGAGACACCATGGCAAGGGTCAGAGATGTGTCCTTAGGAGCCATCTGATACACGTGAGGAAATCGGTCATGTTCACTCAAGATAGGATGAAAAGGCCCATATGTAAGCTAAAGAAAAATCAACATAGGTAGTAAAAGAAGATCATCATGAAACTCAAAGAAGAGAATTGTGGTCACTTTTATTTGGAAGGGTAGGATGAAGATTATCTTGAACCCATTACTAAAGTCATGTCTCACTTTCCCAGAGCTTGTAGATAATTGTTATGTATACTATGTTTTCCAAAGCACCCTCTTGCTTATTGCTCCATCCATCCTCTCTAAATCAAAAGAATTGTGATTTCCCCATTAACTCTCCTATGAATCATCTGTTGAGCTGTGCAGATTGACACAGACATTCACCCAGTTTCCTGCTTCCTATCCTGTGACAATGGCACTAAACAAAAGATGGTTTCACATTTTCCCATGTCACACAGCCTCACCTGTGGAAACTGTGCAATCTGCAGGAATGTCCCCACTTTCACAGATGTTGTCCACTTTGGACCTGTAAGAGCTATTGGGCATATGCCTACATCCACACAATTGTAATTCAGAATCATCTGGGCCACATTTTTCATCCAAATTAATAAGCTTTGAAATGTCCCCATATCAGCACAATTTATGTAAAAGTAGTGAAAATCAAGAGACATGTTGGGTAAAAGAAGGGAGTTCATGTTCACTTCTTCAATGGCAAAAGCCAATGTCAGGTCAAACAGATGGTTTTTAGTTGGCATCCTAAAAGGGGAGTACAGTGTTTATTATGGACAGGGCTCCAATGATGATGATCTGCAAGTCAAATGCAATGAGTATCCTTTCACCTAATGATAATTTCTCCCTTCCCCTAATTTACTCTGTTGAAACTATACAATGCTGTCTTCTGGACATGGCATGGCTGCTCCTACCTACGAATCCACTCAAAAGTGGATTCCGGCATGAGACCTGCAAAAGACAGACCCATCAGTACTCTACTAGAGATGAAGAAGGGGCTCATAAGGCCCACCACTCCAGAAGAGCTGTAGACAGTTAAGTTGCAGGTGGAAGAGAGTCCTATTCAAGTGTGGCATGGTCACTGGTACATTGATCTGACTCAAGATATAACTCCCCACCATTGTCCATGCAGGGAACTCTAATTAACTGTAGTAGGTCACTTTAAACAGGGAAAGAAATACAGGGGGTGGAGAAGAAGCCATTTGGTGTGAGGAAGGAGAAAAGGAGGACAATGGGGAGAGCTTTGATAAAAGAACCCTATCCATGGGTATAAAATTGTGAAAGAATAAATGAATTTTAAATGGAGGTAAGGAAGAAAGAAAGAAAGAAAGAAAGAAAGAAAGAAAGAAAGAAAGAAAGAAAGAAAGAGAGAGAAAGAGAGAAAGAAAGAAAAAGCTACATCTACTATTGTACAGCTGGGCAAGCATGAGATCTAAGAAAAATTTTAAAGGTTTATGAAGGTGGGACTATAGCCAGAAGTAGGGATTTTGCCCAGGGGGCCAGCAGAGGCTTAACTTCCTGCTCTGACCTGTAAGGGTGCAGGTAACTCCAGGCATATTTGTGGGACTCATGAACTAGAGCCGAGGTAGGGACTATGCCCAGGGATGCCAGCAGAGGTTCAACTTCCTGTTCAGAGAGTAATGGTGTGGGCACCTCTGCACACTTCTGCAGGACTCATGTTCAGCCAGAGAGTGGCCAACATTGTGAGAACAGCTATAGAGTCTGGGGTCACAAGGTAAAAGAAGAGACAGCAAACCTGCCACTCCTTAGTTAACCTAGAGGAACAGACCTTCAACCCAAAGAAGAAACATTCCAAGTTCACATCAGATTACAAACAAAACAAATTAAATCCACATGACAGAAGCACAAGGAAAACTCAACACCATGGCAAAAGCAAACAATAAATCCCCAACAAATTCTATCAGTCCCATAGAAGTGTCCAAAAGTGAATTCTCCCTGGAAGTAAGCCAGGACACAGATTCTAAAAGATCAATCATAGATATACTAAAAGAAATCAAGGGATGTAAAGAACAAATCAAAGAACTGAAGGGAGAGAATGACAAACTCCAGAAGGAACTAGAGGAAGAGAAGGAAGATCCCCCAGAAGGAAGTGGAAACAATGAAAAGATCCAAGGCTGAAATGAAAGAGGATATGTGCAGAGAATGAAGGGTTTAGAAGGAGAGAAAGACAAGCTCCAGAAGGAAATGGATATACCAAAGAAATCATAAGATGAAATGAAAAAGGAAATTGATCAAACATCCAATCTGCAGTAAAGGATGTGAGAAAGCCTCAGTAACAGATTAGATGAACCAGAAAATATAATATCAAGTAAGAAAGATAATATAGACAAACTAGAATGCTCAAGTAAAGATTATGAAAATTTAAAAACAAACATGAGTGGAACAGTCAGGAAATGTGGGACCCTATGAAAAGACCAAATCTCTACATCATAGGGATAGAGGAAAGACAATCCCAGGAAAATGGTATTGATCAGGTCTTCAGCAGACCACTAGAAGAAAATTTCCCCAAACTGAAAAATGACAAACCCATACAAGTACAAGAATCACATAGAACACCAAATAGACAAGATCAGAAAAGAATTCCCCATGACATATCATAGTTAAAACATTAGATGCCCAAAAGAAAGACAAAATACTGAAGGCCACAAGAGAAAACAAGTTACATATAAAGAGAATTACAGCTAACTCTTTGATGCAAACCATGAAAGCAAGTAGAACATGGACCAAGTATTCCCAGTGCTAAACGACCATACATGCCAATCCATATTACTATACCCAGAAAAAATGTTGATTATAGTTTAAGGAGAAAGAAAAATCTTTCATGACATAAACAAATGCAAGAATTCATGTCCAGAAAACCAACCTTTTAGAAAACACTGGAAGAAATTCAAAGTTCAGAGGAAAGGAGCAAGTATCCCCAAGCAGCTAGAGAGAATAATTGATAACAGCATAACTACAAAAATACTAATTTATACCAAGAATGCAAACAGAAAATAATTGAAAGAAAGAAATGCATATCTCTCAAAAATAACCTTAAATATTAATGGTCAAAACTCCCCAATCAAGAGACATAGATTGGGAGAATGGATTCGGAAACATAACTCATCCATATGATGTCTACAAGAAACATGGAAAAATATATATTCCAAGCAAATGGTATTGAAAAGAAAGCAGGGGTTGCTATTCTAATATCAGACAAAATAGACTTCAAAGTAAATCTAATCAGAAGAGACAAAGAGGGCCATTGCATCCTTATCAAAGGAACAATTAACCATAAACATTTCACAATCACGAATATATATGCACCAGACTCTGGTGCAGCAAACTTGATAAGCACAATTCTGCAGGACCTCAAGACACAGATTAATCCCACTACATTAAGAGTAGGAGACTTCAATTCTCCACTGAGCCCTTTGGACAGGTCAACTGGACAAAGAATAAACAGAGAGACATCTGAACTGAAAAATACAAAACATCAAATGGACCTCACAGATATCTACTGAATATTCCACACAAATACCAGAGAATATACTTTCTACTCATCATCCCATGGAATATTTTCCAAAACTGACCACATATTGGGACACAGAATAAACCTCAACAAATATAAAAGGATAAAATTAATCCTGTAGGAATGAAACTTTGCCCGGCTCAAGGCAGGACCTGTAAGACTTGTCCCATAAAACTTCTATGAGTTATCTATAGCTCTGGAAGGCTGGGATATTACAGTGTTTTCTTGCCTTGCCCTATCTCTGCAAAGTTCCAGTACCAGATGGCCCCTTTCCTTGAGGCAGTGAGCAAAATGTCAAACCTCTAGTTTACCTGTTGCACAAACAGGAACTCTGCAGCCCCCCAATTAGAGCCAAGTTGTCTTGCCCCTCCCTTCCACCTGCCCTCCACTTCCTTGCCCAGAGCACAGTAACTTTTGGTATATAAGCACACTGCTGGCATGAATAAAGGGAGACTCTATTCTCCAGGACCTCACCCTCTGAGTCCATCATTTATTGTCTTTATATTCCATCAGGTAGCTTTCTCGCAGTCTCCTCCCCCCTCCTTGCCAGAGCTAAGCCTAGAGACTGTCAGCCTGCAGACAGGAGACAGCCTTGAAGCTCTCAGACCTGTGGAACCACCAAATCTGGTTCAAGAGAGGGAAGAAGATCATGTGGATATCAGCCATGTTCATAACTAAAAGACTATTAGAGAATTATTTTCTTTTATTTATTTCCGTACGTGTATGAATGTATTGTGGGCATGCAAGTATGTGCACCCGTGACGTGCAATGCCGCGGAGGTCAGAAGAGGGCGTCGGACTCCCCTGGAACTGGAGTTCTCCTGGAATTGGAATTTCAGACGGCTCTCGGCCGCCATGTGGGTGCTGGGGATCGAACCCGGGTCCTCTGCAAGAGCGGAGGGCGCTCTTAACCGCTAGGCCATCGCTCCAGCCCCCGAGAATTATTAAACTCCTACATAATCCCATGCCTTCTATCAGACCACAGTGCAAGNCACATTTTTCATCCAAATATTATTAAAGCCTTTGAAATGTCCCCCATATGAGCACAATTTATGTTAAAAGTTAGTGAAAATCAAGAGACATGTTGGGTAAAAGAAGGGAGTTCATGTTCACTTCTTCAATGGCAAAAGCCAATGTCAGGTCAAACAGATGGTTTTATTTGGCATCCTAAAAGGGGAGTACAGTGTTTATTATGGACAGGGCTCCAATGATGATGATCTGCAAGTCAAATGCAATGAGTATCCTTTCACCTAATGATAATTTCTCCCTTCCCCTAATTTACTCTGTTGAAACTATACAATGTTGTCTTCTGGACATGGCATGGCTGCCCCTACCTACGAATCCACTCAAAAGAGGATTCTGGCCTGAGACTTGCAAAAGACAGACCCATCAGTACTCTACTAGGAATGAAGAAGGGGCTCATAAGGCCCACCACTCCAGAAGAGTTGTAGACAGTTATGTTGCAGGTCAAAGAGAGTCCTATTCAAGTGTGGCATGGTCACTGGTACATTGATCTGACTCAAGATATAACTCCCCACCATTGTCCATGCAGGAACTCTAATTAACTGTAGTAGGTCACTTTAAACAGGGAAGAAATACAGGGGGTGGAGAGAGAAGCCAGTGTGATGTGAGGAAGGAGAAAAAGGAGGACAATGGGGAGAGCTTTGATAAAGAACCTATCCATGGTATAAAATTGACTAAGAATAATGAATTTAAATGGAGTAAGGAAGAAATAAAGAAAGAAGAAAGAAGGAAAGAAAGAAGAGAAAGAAAGGAAAAGAAAGAAAGAGAGGAATAAGAAAGAAAGAAAGAAAGAAGAAAGAGAGAGAAAGATGAGAGAAAGAAAAGAAAAAGAAAGAAAGAAAGGAAGAGAGAGAAGAAAGAGAAAGAAAGAAAGAAGAAGAAAGAAAAAGAAAGAAAGAAAGAAGAAAAGCAAGAAAGAAAGAGCATATCTACTATGTACAGCTGGGCAAGCATGAGATCTAAGAAAAATTTTAAAGGTTTATGAAGGTGGAACTATAGCCAGAAATAGAGGATTTTGCCCAGGGGGCCAGCAGAGGCTTAACTTCCTGCTCTGACCTTAAGTGCAGGAACTCCAGGCTATCTGGACTCATGAACTAAGCCGAGTAGGGACTATGCCCAGGGATGCCTGGAGGTTCAACTTCCTGTTCAGAGAGTAATGGTGTGGGCACCTCTGCACACTTCTGCAGGACTCATGTTCAGCCAGAGAGTGGCCAACATTGTGAGAACAGCTATAGAGACTTGGTCACAAGTAAAAGAAGAGACAGCAAACCCCACTCCACAGAACCATAGAGAACACCTTCAACCCAAAGAAAAACATTCAATTCACATCAGATTACAAACAAAACAAATCAAATCTACATGACAGAAGCACAAGGAAAAACTCAAACCATGGCAAAAGCAAAAAAATAAATCCCCAACAAAGTCTATCAGTCCCATAGAAGTGTCCAAAGTGAATTCTCTGGAAGTAACCAGGACACAGATTCTAAAAGATCAATCATAGATATACTAAAAGAAATCAAGGGATGTAAAGAACAAATCAAAGAACTGAAGGGAGAGAATGACAAACTCCAGAAGGAACTAGAGGAAGAGAAGGAAGATCCCCCAGAAGGAAGTGGAAACAATGAAAAGATCCCAGGCTGAAATGAAAGAGGAATATGAGCAGAGAATCAAGGGTCTAGAAGGAGAGAAAGACAAGCTCCAGAAGGAAATGGATATACTAAAAAAATCATATGATGAAATGAAAAAGGAAATTGATCAAACATCCAATCAGCAGGAAAGGATGTGAGAAAGCCTCAGTAACAGTTTAGATGAACCAGAAAATATAATATTAAGTCAGAAAGATAATATAGACAAACTAGAATGCTCAAGTAAAGATTATGAAAATTTAAAAACAAACATGAGTGGAACAGTCAGGAAATGTGGGACCCTATGAAAAGACCAAATCTCTACATCATAGGGATAGAGGAAAGACAATCCCAGGAAAATGGTATTGACAGTCTTCAGAACTAGAAGAAAATTTCCCAAACTGAAAAATGACAAACCCATACAAGTACAAGAATCACATAGAACACCAAATAGACAAGATCAGAAAGAAATTCCCATCCATATCATAGTTAAAACATTAGATGCCCAAAAGAAAGACAAAATACTGAAGGCCACAAGAGAAAAACAAGTTACATATGAAGAGAATTACAGCTAACTCTTTGATGCAAACCATGAAAGCAAGTAGAACATGGACCAAATATTCCCAGTGCTAAACGACCATACATGCCAACCCATATTACTATACCCAGAAAATTTGTTGATTATAGTTTAATGAGAAAGAAAAATCTTTCATGACATAAACAAATGCAAGAATTCATGTCCAGAAAACCAACCTTTTAGAAAACACTGGAAGAAATTCAAAGTTCAGAGGAAAGGAGCAAGTATCCCCAAGCAGCTAGAGAGAATAATTGATAACAGCATAACTACAAAAATACTAACTTATACCAAGAATGCAAACAGAAAATAAGTGAAAGAAAGAAATGCATATCTCTCAAAAATAACCTTAAATATTAATGGTCAAAACCTCCCAATCAAGAGACATAGATTGGGAGAATGGATTCGGAAACATAACTCATCTATATGATGTCTACAAGAAACACGGAAAAAAATATATTCCAAGCAAATGGTACCGAAAAGAAAGCAGGGGTTGCTATTCTAATATCAGACAAAATAGACTTCAAAGTAAATCTAATCAGAAGAGACAAAGAGGGCCATTGCATCCTTATCAAAGGAACAATTAACCATTTTCTAATATCAGACAAAATAGACTTCAAAGTAAATCTAATCAGAAGAGACAAAGACGGCCATTGCATCATTATCAAAGGAACAATTAACCATAAACATTTCACAATCACAATATATAGCACCACTCTGGTGCAGCAAACTTGATAAGCACAATTCTGCAGGACCTCAAGACACAGATTAATCCCACTACATTAAGAGTAGGAGACTTCAATTCTCCACTGAGCCCTTTGGACAGGTCAACTGGACAAAGAATAAACAGAGAGACATCTGAACTGAAAAATACAAAACATCAAATGGACCTCACAGATATCTACTGAATATTCCACACAAAATACCAGAGAATATACTTTCTACTCATCATCCCATGGAAATTTTCCAAAACTGACCACATATTGGGACACAGAATAAACCTCAACAAATAATAAGGATAAAATTAATCCTGTAGGAATGAAACTTTGCCCGGCTCAAGGCAGGACCTGTAAGACTGTCCCAAAAATCTGTTCTGATTTCTATGAGTATCTTAGCGGAATGCGGATATTACAATGTTTTCTTGCCTTGCCCTATCTCTGCAAAGTTCCAGTACCAGATGGCCCCTTCCCTTGAGGCATGAAGCAAAATGTCAACCTCTAGTTTACCTGTTGCACAAACAGGAACTCTGCAGCCCCCAATTAGAGCCAAGTTGGCTTGCCCCTCCCTTCCACCTGCCCCCACTTCCTTGCCAGAGCACAGTAACTTTTGGTAATAAGCACTGCTGGCATGAATAAAGGGAGACTCTATTCTCCCGGACCTACACTCTGAGTCCATCATTTATTGTCTTTCATATTCCATCAGGTAACTTTCTCCAGTCTCCCCCCCCTCCTTGCCAGAGCTAAGCGTAGAGACTGTCAGCCTGTAGACAGGAGACAGCCTTGAAGCTCTCAGACCTGTGGAACCACCAAATCTGGTTCAAGAGAGGGAAGAAGATCATGTAGATATCAGCCATGTTCATGACTAAAAGACTATTAGAGAATTATTAAACTCCTACATAATCCCATGCCTTCTATCAGACCACAGTGCAAGAAAACTCAATATCAACACCAGAATAAGCCCTACTATCTACAGGAACACATAGAGACTAAACAACTCTCTCCTAAACGATGAATGGGTCACGTGAAAAATAAGGAAAGAAATATATGTATTCCTGGAACTAAATAAAAAAGACAATACAACACAACAAAACCTATGGGATACATTAAAAGCGTTCCTAAGAGGGAAATTTATAGGTCTAAGTGCTTACATTAATAAAACAGAAAGAGCACAAATAAATGATCTAACACTGCAGCTGAAAGCACTTGAGAGGCACCAGCAACTGGATCCTAAACCCAAAAGACAAGAGGAAATGACAAAATTAGAGCAGAGATCAATGAAATAGAAACGAAGAAATTGATAAAAAGAATCAATGAATGAAATGTTGGTTCTTTAAAAGGATAAACAAGATAAATAGAACCCTAGCCCAGTTAACCAAAAGAAAGAATGAGCTGCTCCTAATTGATAGAATTCAAGATGTAAAGGGAAATATCATGAGAGACATTGAAAAGATTCAGATAATAATGAGAATATTTTAAAAATCTATATTCTACTAAATTTAAAAACCTCAGAGAAATGGAACAATATCTGAAATCCTGGAATTTACCAAAGCTTACTCAAGAAGATATTGACAGCTTAAACATACCCATAACATATGAGGAGATTGAAATAGTAATTCAAAACCTCCCAATTAAAAAAAGCCAGGCCCAGATGGATTTACAGTAGAGTTCTATAAATCCTTTAAAGAAGACATACAACCTCTATTACTCAAATTGTTCAAAAGAATACAATCAGAGAGAAATCTGCCAAATAATTTCTACAAACCCAGTATCACTTTAATACCCAAACCCGGTAAAGATACAACAAAAAAAGAAACTATAGGCCCATTTAATTAATGAACATAGATGCAGAAATTCTCAACCAAATACTTGCAAACCACATACAGGCACACATCAAAAAGATCATTCACCCATATATGGTAATTACAATGTGTGAATATAAGTGGTAGGACAATTCTAGAGCCCATTTAGAGATTCACATTGGAATAACACAGATGCTTTCAGATACAATGAAATATAATAATAAAGTTGCTCAGTTTGCCTGCCAACTGGGGATTTGGTGTCCATGACCAAGTTAGAATTATATCAGATATATAAAGGGAGAGTTCAACATATGCAAAACAACACATATCATAAAACATATAAATGGTCTGAAAGACAAAAACCACCTGGTTATCTCAATCAATGCAGAAAAAGCCTTTGACAAAATCCAGCATGACTTCATGTTTAAAGTCCTAGAGGAAATTGGACTGGAGGGAACATTCTTCAACATAATCAAATCCATATACAGGAAACCCACAGCCAACATCATCCTAAATGGGGAAAAATTAGAAGCATTTCCCTTAAAATCAGGAACTCAGCAAGGCTGCCCCCTATCTCCACTCCTCTTCAATATAGTGCTTGAAACACTTGCTACAGCAAAAATACAAGAAAAAGAAATTAAACAAATTGGAAAAGAAGTCAAACCATCCCTTTTTGCAGATGATGTGATAGTGTACCTAAGGGAGACAAAAAAACTCCACCTAGAAACTCCTAGAAACAATAAAGAGTTTCAGTAATGTAGGTGGATACAAAATTAGCCTAGAAAAATCAGAAGCTGGGGCGGGAGAGATGGCCTAGCGGTTAAGAGCGCTGACCGCTCTTGCAGAGGACACGTGTTCAATCCCCAGCACCCACATGGTGGCCGAGAACTGTCTGAAACTCCAATTCCAGGAGAACTCCATTTCCAGGGGAATCCGAAACCCTCTTCTGACCTCCGCAGCATTGTATGACACGGGTGCACAGACCTGCATGCAGACAGTACATTCATACACATACAGAAATAAATAAAATTAAAAAAAAAGAAAAATCAGAAGCTTTTCTTTACACCAGCAACAAACAAATGAAGAAGAAATACAAAGAGACCATCTCATTCACTATAGCCTCAAAAAAATAAAAAATACCTTGGAACAAACCTAACCAAAGACACCAAAGATCTATACAATGAAAATTTTAAATCCCTGACAAAGGAGATTGAAGGAGACACCAGAAGATTGAAAGACAACACTTGCTCAAGGATTGGAGAAATTAATATAGTAAAAATGTCCATTCTACCCAAACTGATATACAGATTCAAAGCAATCCTAATCAAACTCCCCATGATTTTGTCCTCAGACTTAAAAAAAAATCCTTAAATTCATATGGAAATACAAAGGACCTCAGATAGCCAAATTAACCCTGAGCGAAAAGAGCAACACAGGGTGATAACCATACCTGACTTCAAACTATATTACAGGGCTGTTGTAATAAAACAGCCAGGTACTGGCACAAAAACAGACAAGTAGATCAATGGAACAAAACTGAATATCCAAACCTCTGCGCATGCAATTTTAGCAACTGCATATTTGATAAGGGGGGGCAAAAATACCCAATGGAGGAAAGACAGCATCTTCAGCAAATGGTGCTGGCAAAACTGGATTACCACTTTTGGAAAGATGAACTGAACCCAACCTTTCACAATGCACAAAAATCAACTCCAATTGTATCAAAGACCTCAATGTGAAACCAGAAACTCTGAAAATAAAAGAAGAAAATGCTGGCAGTAAACTACAAGACATAGGCATAGGAAAAGACTTTCTAAATCAGACGGCTGCTGCGTTGGAAACAAGGTAAACAATAGACAAATGGCACCTCATTAAACTCAAAAGCTTCTGTACAGCAAAAGAAACAATCAATGAAATGAAAAGAAAACCCACAGAGTGGGAAGAAATCTTCACCAGTGATATATCAGATAGAGCATTAACATGCAGAATATATAAATTACTCAAAAACCAAAGTATCAAGAAAAAAATGACACTATCAAAAGAGGGAGTAAAGAGGTGAATAGAGAATTCAAAAATGAAGAAGTGAAGATGGCTAAGAAACATCTTAGAAAGTGTTCAAAGTCACTAATAATTAAGAAGTTGCAAATTAAAACCAGCTTAAGATTTCACCTTACCCCGTAAGAATAGCCAAGATGAGGAAAGCAAATGACACCAAATGCTGGAAAGGTTGTGGAGAAAGCAGAACATTCATCCACTACTGATAGAAATGCAAACTCATGCAACCCCCATGGAAAGCAGTGTGGAGAACTCTTAAAAGATTAAAAATGAGCCTACCACTTGACCCAGTCATACCGCTCCTGAGTATCTACCCACAAGACTCATCCTATAGCAAAAGCACATGCACACCTATGTTTATTGCAGCTTTCTTCACAATAGCAAAAAGCTGGAAGCAACCCAAATGCCCCTCAACCAAGAAGTGGACACAGAAAATGTGGTACATCTACACAATGGAGTTCTATGCAGTGGTAACGAAAGATGACATCATGAACTTTGCAGGTAAATAGATGGAACTAGAAAACATTATGCTAAGTGAAATAACACAGTCCCAGAAAAATAAATGACATATGGTGTCCCTCATTTGTGGATGCTAACACAAAATCCTTAGTTGCAAGGCAAACTGAATAAACATGCTTTATTTTTTTATATGAAACCAGCAGTATGGTTAAAAGGTGAATCCCTTAATGGGCTTGAGAATTAACCTACCACTTATGTTCAGATTTTGTAATATCGGTATATGGGTGGAGGATATGTATACATATTCTGAAGGAATATAAATTTAAGGGGGAAAATGTGAGAAAAAAAGACTGAAAGATGCAAGACACGTATGGCACAAAGTAGGAACAGGGGTAGGGTGGGAGGGCATGGAAATTGGAATTTATCTAAATTGAACTGAGTACTGATGTACAAAATATGCAAAATGTCAATAAAAAATCTAAAAAAAAATTTTATGGAAGTTGAACCTCAGATAAATGAGATTTGTATCATATATAAACTGCAGAATTATATACAGTTATCAGGAAGAACAAAATTGTCACCACAATTATTATGCATGGAATCATATAAGATATATTCAGAAAGGCAAATCACATTTGTCCATCTCATGTGGTATTTACATTAATAATCAAAATAGAAGCTGGGCATGGTTGCTAAAGCCTTAAATCCCAGCACTTGGGAGGCAGAGTCAGGAGGATTTCTGTGAGTTTGAAACCAGCCTGGTCTACATAGAGCTTTACACCACCTGAGGTACAGGGAGACCCCACCTCAAAAAGACATACACACAGATAAAGCTATAGATTAGATATAGATATAGATATAGATATAGATGATATAGATAGATATAGATATAGATATAGATATAGATATAGATATAGATATAGATATAGATATAGATATAGATATAGATATAGATATAGATATAGATAAATAAAATGAAGAAACAAGGAGAGCAATGAGGCATCCTGAAGGGAAGCAAGAGAAGAATGGGGAGTGAATATGAACAAAATGCAATGTAAGGGCAGGAGAGGTGGCTCAGTGGTTAGGAACAATCTTGCAGTAGGTTCCCACCACTGCTGAGAGTAACATCCATCCATAATTCTAGTTCCAGTGGATCCAAGGCCTTCATTTATACCTTTTCTAGCATTTCACAACATGGATGCACTTACATATGTACAGGCAATACACTCATACACATAAAGTCACAATAATAAAATATTTCAATGCAGTGACAAGCATGTATCAAAATTCCATTACAAAATCCCATCATTGGACATTAAAACTAATAAAACAAAAATACAACAGAAAGAGATTATACATAGATCATAGGAGCAGTTTTAACTTCATTACTTTTTGTCCTGAAAAGACTCAAAGTATTGCTAGCAGGGCTGCTGAGAGGGATCAGAGAGCAATGATGTTTCCTACCAATCCTGACAACATGAGTTCAATCCTCAGGACCGACCTGTTGGAAGAAGAGAACCAACGGGAAGGAGAGAACCAACTCTCACAAGCTGTTTCTTGCCTCCACATTGATCCCCACACATATACACAACCAATCAATCAAAGGAAAGAAAAATAAATGTATTTTTACCTGTGAGTGAAACTGGCTCATTTTATTCATACAGCCATATGGTTTCTATGCAGCTTAAGAAATGGAAAGTCTGGGCTGGAGAGATGGCTCAGTATTCATGAGCACTAGTTCCTCTTGCAGAAGGCCTGCATTTGATCGCAAGCACCCACATGGTGACTTACATATGTTCTTAACTCCAGTTTCAGGGGATCCAATATCCCCTTCTGAACTCCTTTGGCACTGCACAACACAGGTGTGCTAAAAACATGCAGGTGTTGGACATGGTGGCACATACCTTTAATCCCAGCACTCGGGAGGCAGAAGCAGGTGGATCTCTGTTAATTCAAGGCCAGTCTCATCTACATAGCAAGTTCCAGGACACCTGGGACAAAAGGAAAACCCTGTCTCAAAAAGACAAAAAAAAAAGAAAACATTCATGCACTACACCTACACATATAAAATTAAAACAATAATAAATAAATTCTTTTTATTTTTACAAACCAAATGAAAAATCTAGGGCAGACAAGTTGATTCAGTGCATAAAAATCCTTACAGAAGGCTTCACGACCTATGTTCAATCCACAGGACCTGGATTACAGATAGAGATAACAGACTCCTGAAAACTGCCCTCTGTACTTGACCCATGCATCATCATACACAGACAGCCACACATGTGCCAGCACACCATGCACACATATGATAATGAATATTTTTATTTTTAAGGAAATACACTTCTAATGCCAGCTGCAATGCACATGAATTTAATCCCAGCACTCAGGAAGTAGAGGCAGGCAGATCTCTGTGAGTTCAAGGACAGCCTGTTCTACATAGAGTTCCAGGACAGCTGGGGCTACAGGGAGACCTTATCTAAAAAAGACCAAAAAAGTTTACTTATAAAATATTAAATGGATTTCTCCAAGAGTTATTTCTAAATCTGAGAATTAGATATTCAAAATACTAAGAAAGTACAATAGAAAATAGAAAAACCATGTCTGTAATTTATTATGAAGCTTACCCAAGCTTGCTATGAACTTCACAAATAAAATTTGAACAAAGACTCAGGCATAGTAAGTGCATGCCTTTAATTTCAGTACTCAAGGACCAGAGGCAGAGGCAGGTGGAACTACATCAATTCAAGGTCAACCTGATCTACTTAGCAAATTCTGGGACATTTGGGCCTAGAGGGAGATGCTGTCTTGAAAACACATTTTTGAACACACACAAAAAAAGCATAAATAGACTGTTATGTAAACTTAGTAAATCCACACAATCAATATATCTATATGAATATCTTCATTAAAAATTTTTATGTGCATGAGTACTTTCCCTGCACAGTGTAAATGCACCCATGTTGTGCAGTGTCTACAGAGTTCAGGTTGTCAGGTTTCCTGGAACTGGAGTTAGTGATGGTTGTTAGACACCATGCTGGGAACCAAACCCAGGTCTACTCAGTAGCAGCTCTTTAACAGTGAACCATCTATCAGGCTTTTAAATACTGTAGTTTTTTGTTTGATTGTTTGATTTTTGATTTTGTTTTTCTGTTTTTGTTTTTGTTTTTGTTTTGAGACAGGGTCTCCCTGTAACCCCAGCTGGCTTGGAACTCTCTCTATGGACCAGGCTGGCCTTGAATGCACAGAGATTTGCCTGCCTCTGCTTCCCAAGTGTTGAGATTAAAGGCGTATGCCACCATGCCCAGCTCAAATATTAGATTTTGTAAAGGGTATTTCTAGAACGATCTTTCTAAAAGTAAATAAATTAGTAACTCTACCCTCATTCATTCATGGTGAGAGCCATTTGTGTGATGAACACGTTAATTGGCTTGATAGTCACTGGGATAAATTATTTCAAAACACAACATTACACCATGAAATCAACAGCAGAACTAGTTTTTAAGAGGGAAGGAATCATTGGGAGTGAGAAGGGATTAACGAGGATTGGGGAGTGAATGTGATCAGCATATTTTATAGGCACGTATTAAAATGTCATAATTGTACCTGTTATTTCATATAATGAATACATGCTAATAAAATTAAAATTTTAGAGAATTTTTAATGTACTCTTTACATTAAGCTCAGTGTTGTGGATAACTTTTGTCACCTATATATTAACTCAAAAAAAAAGCAAAATATATATTTTTTAATTGTATCCATTTTTATGTATATGAATGCACTGTCTGCATGCAGGTCTGTGCACCCATGTCATGCAACGCCACGGAGGTCAGAAGAGGGCGTCGGCCTCCCCTGGAACTGGAGTTAAAGACGGTTCTCAGCCACCACGTGGGTGATGGAGATAGAACCCAGGTCCTCTGCAAGAGCAGTTGGCGCTCCCAACCACTAGGCCATCTCTCCAACCCCACAAAATATTTTGAATCAAACCTCATGATAGCATCCTGTTGGCTTTATCTGTGTCCTCTTATGAAACAAGCATCCTCTGGAAGACAGGGTTGTTAATTAGTAAAATTATTGTGGCAGGTTCCTCATTCAAGAGATCAGTCTCAGAGTTGTTTGAACCAAGACTGAGCCCAGTCTCTTCTAATGTATTCTGATTTGTCTCAGAAACTGTGTGTTCAATAAAGGGTTTTTATTGAACATCATATGAAATATGGTTTGGGAAAAGCATGAGAAATCATTGATAATAATTTTTCCAGTGGAGGAAGTGGATTTTCTAACCCTTCTGACTCATAACAGAAGACAAAGCTACAGACATTTTTATCAACCAGTGCCTATGTATGTAGGGCACACATTGTTTTCAACATCATCACTGCTTTCACCAGGATGGTTTTAGGACTAGTGAATATATCTCATACATACATACATTGTCCTGAATCACAGGTCTAACTGATCAACAAAGGAGAACTAGAGAACAGGAATAAGATTAAAGTTATGCATTCAGACTAGTCCTTAAGTGTAAATACATTTGCATTCAGAAGCATTATAGCACCAGTTATATTGTTTTCCTTAAAGGTCAGTTCCTTCTTTGCCATGCCTGGTGATGTATACCTTTAATCACAGCACTCTGGAGGTAGAGGCAGGCAGATGTCGGTGAGTTCAAGGCAAGTCTGGTGTACATAGAGAACTCTAGGCCATCTGGGTTTATAAGGAGAGCCATTCTCAAAAAGACAATAAATAAATAAATAAATAAATAAATAAATAAATAAATAAACTCTACAACTTCTTAAAACATATTAACTTGATTTATGAGGTAATACAAAAATTCAATTTGTAAGTCCTTATAAGTAGATGCATTCCCAGAAACGTCATTTCCACAATTTATATTTTCTATAAATGACAAATAAAAAAGATGGCTCCAGGTCAGCATCACACTCCCTATAGAAGCAGTTTTGCAACAAAAGCAGGTACTACCCACTCCCCAGACTGATATTGTGAACATGGAGAGCCAAATTATTGGTCCGGTGCCAAGTCCTACTAGTGTCACAGGAGGAAGATGCTACAGATTCTGTTAGGAAAATTCCCAGAAAATTAGAGCAAAATAATACAGTATGTCAGCATCAGAATTACTTAGTAACTTTGTGTAATTATTTTCTTGTCTTTGAGACAGGGTGTGCCAATAGCCGCAGCTTGCCTTGTAGACCAAGCTAGCCTTGAACTCAATGCAATCTCTCTGCTTCTGCCTCCTGAGCAGTGGAATTAAAGGTCTGTTTCACCATTCCTGGCATTTTTGTGTAATTCTTATGTAATTACACATGCCATAAAATATCAGACAAGGGACAAAAGAGATGACTCAGCGGTTAACAGCATTGCCCACTCTTGCAAAGACCTGAGTTCATTTCTCAGCACTCAAATGGCAGCTGACAACTACTTGTAACTTCAGTTCCAGAGGATCTGACACTCTCTTCTCAAACTGCAGGCACTGCACAGCACAACGGCACTAACGTACATGCAGGAAATACACTCATACATATATAAAGTAAAAATAAGAAGTAAACTGTTTAAAAACCCTTATATATGATGACTATATGTATGTAAGTCCACTGATGTCATGCAGTGCCCAAGGAGGCCAGAAAAGAGCATCAAATTCATTGGTAGTGAAATTACAGATGGCTGTTAGCCAGCATGTTAGTGCTGGAATTTGAACCTCGGGCATCTGCAAGAGCAGCCAATGTGTTAATTACTGATATCTCCAGTACCCTATTTTTTTAAGAATCAACGTGTATATAGTGCTGTTGTTGGTAGCAGTATCCATATACATTTTTAAAAATTACTGAGAAAGGAAGTAGAAGGAAATGTGGTATAAATGTCAGGGATATATTTTTTTAATGTAGATAGGAAAAAAATAGAGATAGGAATTCAACAATAGCAAAAAGACCCAGTATGTGAATATTTCATGCTCTCACATGTCAGCAGCAACCACAGGCAACTTCCAACACTCTACCAAGTGACAAGGGAGGTGAGCTGTCACTGCTATGAGTGGTATTACCACTTCTCACAGGATTATACACTTTCTACTGGAATGCCCTAAATGATTTCTTAGTTATTAGACACAACGTGCAGTAAAGTTATGATGATTGTAACTTCTGAATTTGGTGGTTGTGCATAGATCCACGTGAAACACAATCCACTGGAGATGTGACGCTCAAAGCGAGCAGAACTCATGGTCCCACCTTCAACTGCATTTTCAGAAGCCATGAACTGATCCTCCTCAGAATGTTTGACAAAACTAAATATCTATCTCGTCTTGACTCAAGTAAGAGCCATGCAAAGATCTTTAATTTCCTGCATAGGCATTAAGGAATCCCATGAAGATGGGGTAAACACTGGCAGACCCTTGCAGGAACAGGAGCTATAGCCTGTTAGTACTGACCTCACTTCATAAGATTGGAGTTTATTTAACTGGAGAGTCATGGGACACCATGCCATGCTACATGTTGTGAGGAGGGACATCTGTGATGGTAAAGTAGACTGGTGTTTTCGCTCATTTCCAGCCTTGCAAGTGGGAGGTTAAGGTGAGTACAAACAAAACACTCAGGACCATTGCAAAGTGGGTGAAAAGGGTATTAAAAGTGAAAGATTTGGATTGCTTCCACAAGCCGAGATGAGGAGAATGTAATAGAAAATAGTACAACACAAAGAATGATGATATTTTACCACTCCGTCATTCAGTTTCCAAGGATCAATAGCTTTTGAACCTTCAGTGATGATAATCAGACAAATTGAAGAAATGTAAAGGGCACTTACCCATCCTCAAGTCCATGGTTGATATCATCTGTCTCTTTAGTGTTGGGAATTCCGGTGATGATAAAAATACAATAATTTACTGCATCCCCATCTGGGCCTTTATTCTCCTTCATTCTCCAAAAGCATCTGGGATCAGTGAGTCTGGATACAAGGAGGCTAATATTCAGGAAGAAGAAGAGCAAAATTAAAGTGACCATGTTTTTCATTTCTGCAATGCTTTAAGTTTGAGCAGTGGTCAAGTGTGAAATAATGTAGAGAAAAACATCAAATGGGCATGTATGTATATACATGTATTGGCTTTTATTACTGTTGTTAAGTGGAGAGTACTCCCTGTTTACTTTCCAAGTAGGACTATTTCCCTGGAGGAATCTGGGACACTCTCTACCCTGGGGCTCTGCAGCTGAGGTCCTCAGTCTAGGTAATAAACACAAGTTGGAAAAATATGTTTGGAAATCAGCTCAGCCTCAGGTGCCATGATGTCACTTTGATCCATGGACACTCAAACCCCTGAGAGGAACTCTTGTGTGGCAGATTCGGTCCAATGTCAACAACATCTTTGTACAAACACCATTTGAAATGATGTAAGTGAATTGTCTGAGAAGAGCCAAAGTAAGATGTGAAATTTAAGAAGAGCCCAGGCCTGTCAGAGACCATATGAATACATGGGATATTCACAGTCCAAGTTAGGGAGAGGCAGCCTCACCTATACCGCATCCAACCAGCCACACAGCATGTACTATGTGGCCTGAGCACTAATTTCACCATTCTCATGTACTGAATACCCATCTAAGAACTGTGTTTCCCATTGCGTGGAAAACCATTATTCATTACAACACCATAAATTCTACAAATCATGTGAACTCCACAAATACCCAGTCAGACCCCAGGTTGGTTTCTTCTAGTGCTTATGCTTATTATAGAACCTGATAGTCACTGGGAATCAGCTCTAGATTCTATTTCAACTTTCTAATACACAGAATTGTTTTATTATTGCTATTCTAATATATACATTGTCAGAAGAGAAGTGTACAATGGAGTGTGGTAGATAACACTTCTTATGTTAAGACAGACTGCAGATAATATGACACACATGTAGGGCAGGTCTGGAGGAAGAGTGGTGGTTGATCTCAGCAGCTGGCATGTAGGGAACAGGTTTGTTCCATACCTGGTGTGAGTTTCTTAAACTAGTACTTGCCAAATGCACAAGTTAGAATACTGTGATGAAATTACCTATAGAGTTGTTAGAGTCCAGGACAGAGCCACTCACTAGGAAGAAACAGACAGAATAAAGGAGATTGATCACCTTTCAAAATTATCTCTAAAGACAATCCAGTTCTTAATGTTGGCAATGCATCTTAGTGTTAGTATTCTTTTAATTATGTAATGGAGGCAGCATCTGAGATGCTTAGTATCCTGACTGTATCTTCAAACATATATGATCTTGTTTTCTGCTCAGATATGTTCCTCGTGATAATTTGAGATCCTCAGTGTGAAGTGATCCTTAAAAATGGCATCATCATGTTTAAAGAACGTGGGGGGTTGGAGCAATAATAATAGCTGTTAATGTGATATCCTAAAGCCTCAAGATGGTCTTTTGAAAATTTGATTCTGAGAAATTCTCATTGAAAAAGCATCACAGAGCTGCTTTTGGAGAAGCATTGAGGTGGAGACAAGATGCAGGCAAAATAACACACCACATTGGCAGAATGAACTGATATTTGCTGCACAAGAACAAATGAACAATACAGCCACCATCAGCAGTATGAAAACAGATTTGAATGGATTTTTTATCTAAATTACAAGAAAAATTGTGAACATTTCATCATAATAATGATATGTCTATAATATTTCAAAAGAAATATGTTCAAATATCTCAATATATGATCCATACGTGTGAAAAGACTAGTTAGAAGATCAAATGAAGCATCAATTCTCATAAAAACATACACATGGATGCATATCTGGGTTAGGGTCATGAGAGAGACATTGTTCAATGCACAGCACTCTTACACAAGATACAAACAAAGACAGGGAAAAATTCAAAGAATTTCAACAATTCTACTAGTACTTAAACTCGGATATTTGATGGAAAAAATTTTTGTCTATCTCCACATTCTTGAGACCTCTGTACTTGTCTCTAACCTGAGATCTGTGTAGTGAAGGGATGTTTGATGTTAAGAGAGAGAAACACAAGCAAAATTCTATTTACAGTCTGACACATGCGGGTCATTCCCATGCCCTGACACCTGGAGATTACCCTGCCCTCTTATAATCATGAGCGTCTGTCTACAAAGACACAGGTTTCCAGATAAAAAAGCAGAGGACACCTCCCAACCAACCAAAAAATGCCCAGGCCCAGATGGTTTCACAGCAGAATTCTATAAAATATTTCAAAAAGTCTTACAACCATTAATATACAAGTTGTTTAGAAGGATACAAACAGAGGGAGTTCTCCCAGATTCCTTCTATGAAGCCAGCATCATTTTAATACCCAAACCAGGCAAAGATACAACCAAAAAGGAGAACTATAGACCCATCTCCCTAATGAACACAGATGCCAAAATTCTAAATAGGATACTGGCAAATCGCATACAGACCCACATCAAGAAGATCATCCACCATGACCAAGTTGGATTCATACCAGAGATGCAGGGATGGTTCAACATACGAAA
>VZQC01006114.1:552558-703018 GCA_009823505.1 Rhizomys pruinosus | reverse complement strand
TTTTTCCCTTGTGACTTTGAGGATTTTGTCTTTGTTTTGGGTGTCTAGCATTTTAACTATGATGTGGCATGGAGAAATTCTTTTTCTGATCTTGTCTGTTTGGAGTTCAGTGTGCTTCTTGTATTTACATTGGTTTGTCTTCTTTTAGTTTTGGGAAGTTTTCATCTATTATTCTGCTGAAGATCTGATCAATACCATTCTCTTGGGATTATTCTCTTTCCTCTATTCCTATGATGTGTAGGTTTGATCTTTTCATAGTGTCCCACAGTTAATGGTTCCTCCACTTCTGCGTATTTTTAAATTTTTCATAATCTTTGCTTGAGGATTTTAGTTATTCTGTGTTATCTTCCAGGTCTGATATTCTTTGTTCTGCTTCCTCCATTCTGCTTCTGAGGCTTTTTCCATTCCTTTCCTCTTGAATGGATAAGTGTTTGATTTCCTTTTTCATTTCCTCTTCTGATTTCTTTAGTATTTCTACTTCTTTTTGGAGTTTCTCACTCTCTTCCTGTAGCTCTTTGCTTCACTGGTTGTTTTCCTTATCCTTTTCAGCATGGGATCTTTTCAGTGTTTCTACTTCCTTCCAGAGTTTGTCATTCTCTCCCTCTAGGTCATTCTTGAGTTCTTCATTGTCTTTTCTCAGTTCTTTGATTTGCTCTTTATAATTTTGTAGTTCTTTAAATATTTTCCCAATTGTGTTTCTGATATCTGTGTCCTGGGGCATCCCCAGAGGGGTCCCGCTGTAAGAATCTTCCATAGGGTTGGTAGAGCTTGGTGTGGGATTATCCTGCCCTTTTCCCGTGTTGTCTCTTCTTTGTGTTCCTGGCATATGGGCTTCTCCTTGCCTGTAATCCAATGTGAGTCCTAAAGGCTTCTTCACTGTGTTGAAGGCTTGCTTTGTTTGCCTCCTTCAGATGCCTTCATAATTCCAATTGGGAGGGTTCTTTAACCCTCACCCCTTTACCTGCACTTCCCCTGGTCTCAGGGATCTCAGATCTCAAGACTCAAATAACCCTACCTTTAATACCAGCTGGGTGGATAACTCTGCCCCCACAGCCACAAAAGCCAATTAAGCCAAAGACAACTGTATTTATGGATTAGCTAGGTTATGTCAATCAACAATCATCCTTGCTGAAGCACCCAGTTCCTACTTGCCTTCCTAAACTTCCACTGGTCTCAGGAGATCTCCAAAACACATTTTCTTCTGACCGTCATGGCCCAGTATTCTCACTATACATTTCATTCACAGTTATGCACCCAAGCTCAAGTGGAACATTGGAAATAATGTCAACATATCACTGACCACACAGTCAGTTCCGGATAACTGTCTCCATAACTCCATCGTAAATTTAGTATTTCTTAAGAAACACTAAGTTCAATCCAGCAACAGAATAATATAATAACTTTTTTAAGGTTAGTCTCATATTTCATGGCAATGTTTGATAAAGATATGAAATCAGTATTAATCCACCTATAAAATCAGTGGTCATAGTACTGAAAAATCAGTGTTTGCTTCCTCTCATTGTATGTGAGCACAGAACTGGTTTATTAGAGACTTTGAGCACTCTCATACACACTTCATTACCCTGTGCATTCTCACATACAATCCTTCTCAGTAGACAGCTCATGATAGACTAATAGCAGCCACCCTGGACTGGAGTTATGTGAGGACAACTTCAGTAGCACTCCCCTTAAATATGGAATTAGCCTAGATCTTCTATGTTCCATTCCTTGGTCTGCATCCACGTCACATTGCCTCACCAGATATACTTACCCAGATCTGTGTCTGTCATGGTTTTCTCCTCAGAATGAAACAGAAGATACTCAACTGGTTCCCATTCTATGCAAGACAGTGCACTCAGAGGACATAATTTCAGTTCCTAATAATCAGCACTGTCAGAGAAGGAGGCAGATCTACTCTGAGATAAATTCTGTGAATCTTTGATCTCACCTCCCTTCAGAATTGCAATTTTCATTTCACCTGCAATGGCAATGATGAAAGTGGCCTTGAGACTCGAGAATGTTTCTGAAAGTTTTTCCAGCTGTCAATTACACAAACCACTTCTGGGTGTCATGTGAGTGTCTTCAAGACATAACCTGGTTTGAAACTGTTTTAACTGCTTATGATTCCTGCAGGCTGACAGTGTCTCCTGACAAAAGTGTGGGAAACTTTGACATGTAATTTGTGAGAGATTCCCACAGATGTGTAGATGTACAGACAAATTAACTTCCTTACTGCTACCAAAGTACCTCTTGACTAATATGTTTTATTTAACCATTAATCTTTTAAATATTTTAAATTATACCTGGCTGTGGTACTCCCTTTAATTAATTTTTGTGGATAAAGTAAATCCATTCAGCCGATCTTATGCCTGGTGGTCATAGGAAGCAGTCAAGCATGTCCCATAAGGAGCCACTGTCACAATAATTGACTCTTAACCCAGAGAGATGACAGCAGGAACAACTACATATCACCCTGTGTGTTGGTTCCCTGTGAAGTGGTATTTTCTCAGTCTTCTCCCATTTTTTGATGTCTATATGAATCAACCTCTTTGCTGATAGCCTCTGGTCCATTTCCACTGTCCAAGGACAAACACCTCTCACAGGCACTAACGTTGGCTGTGTCTCTTTCTGTGGGACCATACAAGCAAACCCTTTTCCCATGTTTAGTAAAGGACTGGGGTTGTCATTTTCCATTTTAAAATTGAAAAATTGACAAATTATTTACAGTAGAGAGTTCTCTATAAACTGCATCCCAAAGGGAGCCATAGAGCCCTCGCCATTTTTGTATTACCACCATGAATAAGAAAGTCTCTCTCGTTTTTTAGGCTTTTATATTTTGATCAATTTTTTAATTGTATTTATTTTTGTATGCGTGTGAATGTACTGTCTGCATATGGGTTTGTGCACCCATGTCATGCAATGCCGCGGAGGTCAGAAGAGGGTGTAGGATTCCCCTGGGACTGGAGTTAAAGACGTTTCTCAGCTGCCATGTAGGTGCTGGGGATGAAATACAGGTCCTCTGTAAGAGCAGTCAGTGCTTTTCACTGCTAGGCCATCTCTCTAGCCCCCGATCAATATTTTTTTTATAAAAGGAAGAGTTTATTTGAGCTTATGACTGAAAATTCCAGGGAATTAGAGTCCATTGTGGCAGGGAGGCATGGTGGCAGGAGCTGGAGCAGAAAGCTGAGGCTCACATCTTCCAATGAGCGCAGGAAGCTAAGAGGCCATTGGAGACTAGCAAGGCTTGTTAAAGTCTCCAAGCCCAGCCTTAGTGATGCATTTCCTCCAGCATGGCCACCCATGACCTCCCAAACCAGCACCAATAACTGGGCACAAAATGCCTGAATACTTGAAGCCTATGGGGGATGTCCTAGTTTGTCTTCCATTGCTGTGACAAAACACTCTGTCCAACACCAACTTGTGGAGCAAAGGGTTTATTCAGCTTACATTTCCTGGGTCACAGTTCATCACTCAGGGAGCCCAAGGCAGGAACTCAGGACAGGAACCTGGAGGTAGGAGCTGAAGCACAGACCATGGAGGAATGCTGTTCACTGGCTTGCTCCTCTGGCTCATGCCCAGCCTGCCCTCTTATACCATACACAACAACCTGCCCAGGGTGGCACCACTCATTGTGGGCTGGGCTCTCCCACACTGCTCAGCAATCAGACAATACTCCACAAATATGGCCACAGGCCAATCCAATGGAGCCAATTCCCCAATTGAGGCTCCCTCAACTCATGTGTCTCAAGGTGACACTAAAGCTATCCAGCACAACTGACCCCTTGTCCACCTGACACACAAAACCAATCACTATTAAACCACCACCTTTCCAGTGCTTATCGCCAAAGTATGATGTTAACATTAATCACGACCTAAGACAGTACAAACTTAAAGGCCCCACAGTCCTTAAAATGTCCAAACGCTTAAAAGTTCAGTCTATTAAAAGTATCTTAACCATGGGCTGCTGTAAAATCCAAAGCAAATACTGTCTTATTTCAAAGGGAAGAATCAGGCACTCTCAAACAATACCTAAGTCCAGTAAGTAGCTCAAGGCTAGACACCTGGGACTCACGATCTTCTGGGCTCCAAAGGGTTTTGGCAGCTCCCCTTCTCTGACTCTGCCATCTGTGGCACACACAGCTCATCTCGCAGGCCCAGGCTGATTCTATTCCATACCTGTCACTGCTCCTGGTGGTCATCCCATGGTTGTGGCATCTCCGAAAAGCTGGGGTCGCCACTGAAACTGAGGCAGCACCTTCACCAATGGCTTCTTTTGACCCCTCCTGGTGATCAATAATTTTTAAAGTTAGTTATACTACATACCCATAGAGAGCAACCAAAATGTAAAGGTCCATTAACTCCCTTTGAACTGTTTTTTGTTTGGTTGGTTTTTTTTTTTTTTTTTTGTTTTTTTGAGGCAGAGTCTCCCTGTAGCCCCACATGTCCTGGAACTCACTCTGTAGACCAGGATGGCCTTGAATTCACAAAGATCCGCCTGCCTCTGCCTCCCAAGTGCTAGGATTAAAGATCATAAATGGCCAAAGAAGAGAGATTAGGAGTTTGCAGAATGTGGGTCCTTGTTCAGGACTCCCATGTTAAGCATCACTCACCCAGGGCTTAGGAGCAATTTCAGAAGAGGGGGATGAAAGATTGTAAGAGCCAGGGAGGTGCCGCATGACACATGGAATTATAATCCTACAAGCTCCTAGGACCATGCACATATGAACATATAGCAATGGTGTCAGCATGTACAGAGCCCATGCAATTGCAAGCAGATAGAAACCCAGCCTGGAAATGGGGAAATAGGTAGCAGACCTCCATCTTACCTGAAGGATCATTGGCAGCTGGTTACTGTTGCATGAGGAAGAGCTGATCTTCATTCAGAAAAGGACTCTAGAAAGGCTGATTAGACCTCAGTGGATGAACATGCATTGAGGAAGGTCTGTGGACACGAATTTGGCACAACATGCCTAGCACAAATGACAGAAAGCATGAATTCTAATGGGGGGATTGTGGTTGGCATGAATGAGGAAGGAATTATAAATGTGATCAAGATTGATTGAGAGCTTCTGTATGAAAAGTGCAAGAATTCAATAAACTTTTTAAATTAAAATCTGTTCTCTCGATCAGCAATTTCAAATTTTATTTAAGTTCAATCTATAACAAATTTGATTGATAAAATATTAAAAGACATGTAGAACAAAATGCTTTTCTTTGTGGGGAGATTTGTTTGTTTTGATTTTTATTTGTGGGTTTTTATGGGTTTTTTTTGTTGTTTTGGTTTGAGTTTTGAGACACTATAGTCCTAGCTGGTCTGAACTCACTATGTATACAATAGGCAGGACTGGACCTCAGAGAGATCCACCTGCCTATTCCTCCCCTGAGGGCTAGGATTAAAGGACTGTGCCATCATGTCCAGCTAAGTTATTTATTGTTTGAAAAATTCCAGTAATT
This sequence comes from Rhizomys pruinosus, assembly GCA_009823505.1. Taxonomy (NCBI): domain Eukaryota; kingdom Metazoa; phylum Chordata; class Mammalia; order Rodentia; family Spalacidae; genus Rhizomys; species Rhizomys pruinosus. Next base: position 697,564 of record VZQC01006114.1, on the reverse strand, counting down.
AATAAAGTTGCATCATCTTATCATGGGAAAAGGGTGGCAGAATTTCTGAGAGGAGACAACCCAGTGAACAGTACAAACCATCACACCCAGCCAGAGCTGAACAGTTAGTAATTACTTCATTAGTAGTGTTGTGGTTGGGAGTGGTGGTGCTTGCCTTTAATCCCAGCACATGGGAGGCAGAGGCAGGCAGATCTCTGTGAGTTCAATTCCAGTGTGGTCTACACAGCAAGCTCCAGGCCAACTGGTACTAAAGGGAGACCCTGTCTTAAAAAAACAAAAAAATGTAGTGTCTTGTGCTAAGTATTCCATGGCTATTTATATGATTGACAGCTCTGCAGAGGAGCAATGTGAATATGAGGAGGTATGAATTTTTCCAGATCACAGATCTACCGAGCGGCAGAGATGGGCAGTGTAGCTGTATGCTGTATGTAGATATTTTAATGTTTGCCAGACTATACCCAACATAAATTTCTCCATGATAAATGGTAAAAGGTATACCCAACATATATTTCTCCATGATAAATGGTAAAAGGAGAGAGGGAACAACCTAAAATGCTGTTATCGAGTTAAAGTAATTTTTCAATGTGTGTGTGTGTGTGTGTGTGTGTGTGTGTGTGTGTATAATGGCATATGTGTCACTGTGTGTATGTGTATGTGTATAGCTTATGCACAAGTGGGTAAGATGCTATGCTCCCATGTATGCATGTAGATGCTAAAGAAGAATATCAGTGCCCTCCTCTATCACTCTGCACAGTATTCCCTTGAAACAGGGTCTGTCACTGAAACTGGAGTTAAGCTGGTGACTTGCAAGCCCCTTCAATCCTCTTGTCTCGGTCCCACAGAACCAGATTCTCGATATTTACACATCCCTTCTACATGAGTATTGGGGAACTGAACCCAAGTTTTACATGCGCTTACCTGGTGAGCTGCCCCACCTGTTTCAAAATTAATTAATATTTTGAAATTCAGGAAATTAAGGAGCACATGATAAGGACAGTGAAATTCATGTGAGTGTCTATTAGAATCATTCAACCATGGGAAAACTGAGACAGAACCACTAGAGACCTTAGGCTGGGAGGCTGTATTAGAGAATATTTTCCTAGCCAATGGAATTCCTTCCAAATCTCCTACAAGATCAATATCTAATGTCCCTATGAACACTTCTAGAGATAGACACTCAATATCTAGAAAGCAGGCTAATCTTATTCTGAAGGAGTTTAAGTTTTTGCAAAGGCTTTGCTATATGGAACCAAAAATCAGAGTTGCTGTCATTTCAAGGGATTTTAAATTATAGACTACCCTGAATCACGCCATCGTTTATTAAAGGGATTTCTGTTTCCCTGTAAACATGCAAAGAAATATATAACTCCAAGGGTACCTTATTAATTTCCTTTACTGGCATGTCAAGGTTGGGTTGTGTTACTTTTTTTCTTTTTACTTTTTTTATATATATTTTGTACAAGATTATCAAATCTAGACCTGTGTCCCCGACTCTATCACCCACCCCACCAGAGCTCATGTATTCTGCCAAACATGCTTTTCATCTCTTTCTCAGTATTTCTCAAAATTCTCCATGTGGAAGTTGACTGTTTTGAGAAGTTCACTGTTTCAGTCAGTTCTTTGATGCAGTCCTTTCTGTTGTTGTTGTTCTTGTTGTTGTTGCTGTTGTTGTTGTTTCCAATATGCATCACTCCCAACTACTTGGACAAAACCTCAAGGAGCTGTGCACAAGAAATACTTACAACTAGGTAATTGGCACTAGCATCCACAGATGAGGGATAACCATTCGTCATTTGTTTTTCTGGGAATGTGTTACTTCACTCAGCATGATGTCTTCCATTGTGTAGATGTAGCACATTTTCTCTACTCATCAGTTGAGGGGCATTTGGGTTGGTTCCTGCTCCTTGCTATTGTGAAGAGAGCTGAAATAAATACGGCTGTGCATGTATCTCTGCGGTGGTGTGAGTCTTGAGGGTACATGCCCAGGAATAGTATGGCTGGATCGGGTGGCAAGTTCATTCTAAGTTCATTCTAAGACTTCTGATGGTTCTCCACAATGCTTTCCATAGAGGCTGTACGAGTTTACATTCCCAACAGCAGTGTATGAGTGTTCCCCTTTCCTCACAACCTATCCAGCACTTTATATCATTTGTTTTCTTGATTCTAGCCAGTCTTATCGGAGTAAGATGATATCTTAAAGTAGTTTTGATTTGCACTTCCTTAATGATTAGTGACGTTGAACACTTCTTAATGTGTTTCTCAGCCATCTCTAATTCCTCACTTGTGAAGTCTCTGTTCAGCGCTTTGCTCCATCTATTGAGTAGGTTATCTTTCTTCTTTGTTTTTTGAGTTGCTTATATATTCTGGAAATCAATGCTTTTTCAGATGTTTCTGTGGTGAAGATTTCCTCCAGCTATATGGGATTTTTCTTCATTTCCTTGATTGTTTCTTTTGATGTACAGATGCTTTTGAGTTTAACGAGGTCCCATTTGTCAATTGTCCACGTTAATTCTTGTGCAGCTGCTGTCTAATTTAGAAAGTCTTTTCCTATGCCTATGTCTTGTAGTCTGCTGCCAACTTTTTCTTTCATTGCTTTCAGAGTTTGGGGTTTCACGTTGAGTCTTTAGTCCATCTGGATTTGAGTTTTGTACAGGGAGAGAATTGGGGTTTAATTTCATTCTTCTACAAGTGGTGATCCAGTTTTACCAACACCACTTGCTGAAGATGCTGTCTTTTCTCCATTGTGTCTTCTTGGGCCCCTTGTCAAATATGAGATGGCTGAAATTGTATGTTCTCAAGTTTGGATCTTCGATTTTGTTCCATTGTTCAACAGGACTGTTTTTCTGCCAGTACCAGGCTATTTTTATGACTATAGTCCTGTAGTATAGTTTGAAGTCTGGTAGGAGATTCGCCCTGTATTGCTCTTTTCACTCAGGGTTGTTTGTTTTGACTATTTGGGATCTTTTGTTTTTCCAAATGAATTTAAGGACATTTTTTTCCAAGCCTGTGCAGAAACTCTTAGGGATTTTAATTGGGATTGCGTTTAATCTATACAAGAGTTTTGGTAGAATGGACATTTTTACGATGTTAATTTTCCCAATTCATGAGCCTGGGAAGTTTTTCCCTCTTCTGATGTTGTCACACCAACTCCAGTGTCGCCTGTGTGAGCTATGATGAAAGTCATATTCGAGGCAGGCGGGGGAGCAAAGTCCTTCGGGGCCTGACTCCCTGGAGGTCCCTGGCATAGTGCTTGGCCTTGATCATTTCCTGATATGCTCCTAAGATGTCACACTTCCTTGGTGCTGGCTTGGCATGCTGTCTTTCTTAGTTATAATATACTTTCTGAATACAACAAAGTCCTCTCTCAAGTTTAATTAAATGTTCCTTATAGACAAAGGACAGAGTTACCTAGATGTTCCGGGAGTTGGCAATAATAGCCAAATACCTCCCCCAGTTTTAGGCCACTCTTGGAGCAGGAACTTTCTGTAAATTTTAGTCAAATTAAATATTAAAATATTTTTTGAGTAGGACCCTCCTTTCTTTTTTTTTTTTTTTTTTTTTTGTCTTCGAGACAGGGTCTCCCTGCAAGTCCCCAGCTGTCCGGAACTCACTCTGTAGAACCACCGGACTCACTCTGTAGACTCACAAAGATCCGCCTGCCCTCTGCCCCCAATGCTAGTGATTAAAGGCGAGCGCCACCAACGCCCCGCCTTCTTAAAAGCTCTGCAAAAAGTCATTGGAAAAACAACATTACACTGGGTGATATCATAGACCATTATAATAATAAATTGTTGAAAAAAGTTCAAAACTAGGATAATCAGGTAAAAATGGATGTTTTATATCATGACTGTTACTGAGTAAAATGGAATTCCAGAGGCGTCATGTTTATGGGAGGGAGGCATTGTTTAATTAAAGGCAGATGGTTGGCTGCTCCTTCAAGAAAAAAATAACATACAGAGGGTCCCTGATTCTCCCCCTCCTTTCACAGCAACATATAATGAATGGGAAGAGAGATGGGTTAATATAGATGGGCAGTGGGTCCTTTACTATACTTTAAACTTCATACAAAAAAATTGCTAAGAGCTAGGCCTCCTTGGTGCTTGTTAACCCCACAACAAAAACAAACTATTATTAATCAAATATACAAGTAAATGGTGGCATTGCACACACTGTACCAAAGCAAGACATGTTGAAAATTGGCTCCAGGTGTCATTACAATTGGCCCTGAGCATTTCCCTGGGAACAAAAAAGAAAAACCTTAAATCACAAAGTAAAGGTTATTTTAGTTATAAAGTAATAATAAAAAGAAAAGCCACCTCCATCGAGTTTCTAAAAGAGTTTTGGTTCCAGACTTGTGCCGTGGTGTTTGTGACCATTGTCTAAACTTAAAGATGTATTATGCTGTAATCTGCCAACCATGACCCATGACTATGTACTTTGGTTAATGTATGAAAATTGAATTATTTGTAACCTGTCCAGTAGTTCTGGAAAGTTTGCCAACTCTCCTTGCTGTTTTTTCTTGAATTACTATAAAAATCCTGCCTTGAGCTCAGTAAAAACGCAGCAGTTCTAAAAGCCTCATTTGGTTTTTTTCTGGTGGCCATCACCGAACCTGTGTTTTCCTGTATACCAAAAGGACCCTGCTTGCCCACGATTAAGACCCCAATTCCCAGTGGGCTGGTCAGTGGTATGATGTCTTCTTCAATTTCTTTCTTTAAGGGTTTAAAATTTTTGTTGTAGAGATATTCTATGTCTTTTGTTAGGTTTGTTCCTAGTTTTTATTGTTTTTGAGGCTATTGTGAGTGGGAAGGTCTCCTTGAATTCCTTCTCCAGTTGCTTGTTGTTGCTATAAAGTCCGCTGATTTTTTAGGTTAATTTTGTATCCTGCGATTTTGCTGAAGCTATTAATCATTTCTAGGAGTTTTCTGGTGGATTTTTTAGCATCCCTTAAGTAAACAATCATATCATCAGTAAATAAGGATAGCTTGATTTCCTCTTTTCCTATTAGTATTCCTTCAATTTCCTTTTCTTGCCTTATTGCTCTAGTAAGTGTTTCAAGCACTATATCGAAGAGGAGTGGTGATAGGGGGCAGCCTTGCCCTAGTTCCTACCTTTAAAGGGAATGTTATGCTCATTTCCCCATTTAGGATTATATTGGCGGTGGGTTTCTGTATATGGCTTGATTACATTGAGGAATGATCCTCCAAGTCCAATTCCTTCTAGGAATTTTAAGCGCAGGAATGCTGGATTTTTTGTCAAAGGCTTTTTCAGCGTCAATTGAGATGCTGGTGTGGTTTTTGTCTTTCATTCCATTTATGGGTTTGATGATGTTTATTGATTTTCATATGTTGAAACATCCCTGCATTTCTGGTCTGAATCCAACTTGGTCTTGATGGATGGTCTTCTTGATGTGAGTCTGTATGTGATTTGCCAGTATGGGATGTGTTTCTATCAGTCGTGTCTAGACCAGTGAAATCATATGGCAACTCTGCATACAGCACATGATATCAAATTAAAGTTTCAAATAAAGCCAGGTGTGATGGCAAACACCTTTAATCCCAACATGAAGGAAACAGACCACACACAGGGTGAATCACTGTCTAACCTGGTCTATATAATAAGTTCCAGGCCAGGTGTGATCACAGAAAGATCCACGTCAAAAGGAACATTGCAAACAACTGAAAGTGATTACACATTCAAAATCACACTACTTCATGGTTGTATAAGTAAAGATGTAGGAATTTTCTGGCTTGGTTGGAACAAAGTTCAAAAAGTGGCAAGGTGCTATGTACTGTGCAGGGGTTCTCAGGGTGGCACTAAAAACTCTCCAGTGAGGAGATATCTTGTGGGGTCAATAACGTATTTCTGTGGAGAGCAAGGCCAGATTCATAAGCATGCTGAAGGATGGGCATGGCTGTCTGCACTGCCAGGCTTCCTTCTAGAGCTGGATACCTGATGGGAATATAACTGCATGTGGCTACATTTACAAACCCACCCTATATATCTGATCAAAAGGATATAGTGTCAGTGAAGGTATGTGTTGTAAAAGCCAACAGAATTGGCACATTAGTCTGTGAACCCAGTGCCATGTAGGACAGGAGGATGTAGGATGTACCATGTAGGACAGCAGGATGTAGGATGTGCCATGTGGGGCACAACGATGTAGAATGTGCTGTGTAGAACAGGAGGATGCTCCCGTGTGTGGTGGAGGTGGAGTCTGAAATACACAAAACATCAATAAAAGCATTTATTAAAAATTTAAATGTCAAAAAAGAACAGGAGAATGTAAGATGTGCATGTAGGAATGTGACACATCTACAATGCAACTTCTACATCTAAGGCTCAGAGAACATAGTGAAACAAGGGGTAGAATGAATATCAATCCATTTCTCTACTCTTGTAAGCAAAACATCCACAAGCAACAGTTGATAATTGACTCAGAAGGCCTCATCTCTCCAAACTGCAGAGGATAAGAAACTACATAGGGCTTGTCCTTGGGTAGGACACATATATCAAACTTCTGACACCCACGTCTGAGGGACAATCACAGAGGAAGGAAGAGAAAAACTGTAAGAGCTCAGAGTGGGATGATCACAAGGAAGTAGAGTTTTCCAGATGGCTGGGAACTTGCTCATATGAATTGTCAGCAATGGTGACAGCATGCACAGATGCACGCAAGCTCAAACCAGACAAAAATACAACACAGAAGTGGAGAAATCTGTAAGAAGTCACAATCTTAGCTGATGAACTATTAGCAACTGATGACTGCTGGCGAGGGAGAGTTGGTTTTCTTTAGACATGTGACAAAAGATGGCTTGATCACATTGCAGTTCACAGCTAAGGACATTTGGGAACAAACACTGTGCTTGATCGGCCTTAACATGGATGGCATAATGTTGATACCCAGGTCAAGAACACACAATGGAGGAAAGCTGGTATCTTCAACAAATGGTGCTGGCAAAACTTGATCACCACACATAGATGAATGACACTAAACCCGGATGTTTCATTTCACCTTGTACAAAAGTCAACTCTAAACAGATCAATGGGAACTATGAGGGAAGTTCAGATAGGAGAAAGGATCTAAATATGATTGAGATATATGAACTCCTGTATGATATCCTCAAAAATTCACTTAAAGAACAGCTTTTTTGCCAGCTATGTTGGTGCCAGCCTTTAATGCCAGCACTCAGGAGGGAGAAGCATTGAGGAGTTCAAGGCCAGCCTGGTGTACACAGTGAGTTGCAAGCCAGCTCTGGATATAGAGAGACTCTGTCTCAAAACCAACGAAAAGAATGTTTTGGGCTGGAGAGATGGCCTAGTGATTAAGATTAAGACTGCTCTTGCAGAGGACCCAGGTTCGATCCCCAGCACCCACATGGCGGCTGAGATCCATCTTTAACTCCAGTTCCAGGGGAATACGATGCCCTCTTCTGACCTCTGTGGCATGGCATGACACAGGTGCACAAACCTACATGCAGACAGTACATTCATACCCATAAAAATTAATTAATTAAAAAATATTTTAAAAAGTTTCATACTGGCTTGTGTACTATTGCTCTAAATATAAATTTTTAATCAATGGAAAACCTAAGAATTAAAAAAAATTCCATGTATAGTTATATATTAGTAGTGTTTTGTTTTTTATAATTGTTTTTTTCATTTAGTTCCTATTTGAAATACTGAGTGTTCTTGTGGCATTTTCACACAAGCACAGCAGTGCACTTTGCTCAGAATTGCTCTTCCCCACCTTCCTTTGTTGCTTAGCTTCTTACTGTGGATTCCCCTCCTCACTCTACATAGCCAAGTCTTGACTTCATGACATATGCATGTACATTCCCACTATGAGAGGAAATGTGACACTGGCTTCTGTCACATTCCTCCTGTTACCATCACACATTTCCCCTCCAACTGCCTTTAGACACATTATTCTCCCTACATGATCCTCTTCTACTGTCTTGTATTTATGTACACACACACACACACACACAGTGTTAAGATTAGTATCTTGAAATAACAGACAGGAAATTTGATTTCTTTTTTTTTGCATTTATTTATTTATTTATGTATTTATTTTATTTAACACGTCTTGCTATGTAGCTCAGCTCAGTCTGCTCTTTTTTTAATTTTCATTTTTTTTGTTTTTTTTTTTTCATTTTTTCATTTTTCAGTTCAGGCATATTTCCTTTCCCTTCCCCCCCCCCACCCCACCCCGCCCCACCCCATCCAGATCGTCATTCTGCCATAAGTCCTGCATCTTTCTCTCAGTTTTTTTTTTCATTTTTTAACATTAAGAATAATTTAAGAGTATAAGCATCTTTCATGTAAAACCAATTTGCAAGCGGTGCCCAAACCCACACAGCCCATGGTCCCACATCCAGCGGGGCGGGGGGCTGTATGTTCAATCAAATTGATCAAATGAGTGTCCAGACATAACTGCTGTAGTTTACCATTCACCCCAATCGCACCCTTACATTCGACCACCCCCCCTCTTCAGCAGATTGTTCCTAGGCTTAGAAAAGGGCACAAGTGGATGAGAAGCAAAACAGTCTATTTTCTCTGGAGCTGTTGTCTTGGTCTCTGTCAATTCTGGCTGTTCCTTTCATGGGCTGAATTTGTCCAGAATAACCTTTGATTCTACTCTATAACAGTGGCTCCAAGTTACAGTTGGAGAATGACCTCATCATCATCATATTTTCTCCTTTGTTCTATTGGGGGGGGTAAGAAAGTCTCTTAGATAAAACCTTTGTGGCACCTATAAGGAAGTTTCTTAGGACCATTATAAATGATGTGTTAAAGTAGGAGTCCACAGAGGGGTTTATGTTTGTAGCAACTGAGCCTTTCTTCCTTTCATGTTCAGAGGCCAACTTCAGCTGGCATTTCTGTAGAATCCTACCAATGCAAAGCCATATACTTTTCTCTCTCAGCCTTAAGTTGGTGACATTTTGACCTGTTGGAACATACAAATCTTTTCCCATAGTTAGTTTTAAGATTTGAATTGCAAGGTTAGAAGACTCAAAATGAGCTTCCCGTTTGACCCAGTCATACCACTCCCGGGTATATACCCACAAGACTCATCTTGCTGCAGAGATACATGCACAGCTATATTTATTGAAGCTCTGTTCACAATAGCAAAAAGCTGAAACCATCCCAAATGCCCCTAAACTGACGAGTGGATAGAGAAAATGTGGTACATGTACACAATGTAATTCTATCAGCGTAAAGAAAAGACAAAATCAGAAACTTGCAGGTAAATGGATGGAGCTAACATCATGTTAAGGGGAAGTAACCACAGTCCCAGAAAAACAAAACGACAATGGTATCCCTCATATGTGGATGCTAGGGCCAATAACCCAGTTTACAATATTTTCTTATGGAGAGGATGCATAAAAGAACAAAAACCAAAGACTTGCAACAGAAAACTGACTGAAATGGTGAATCGGGAAGGGTGGGAGGGATGGGAGAGGGGCACGGGTGTATATTCGATTAATGCATATTTAATTGATGTGAGTTCAACAAGCCTGCAGTTTTGCCCAGACTCTGTCTACAGGTTACATGGTGTTTTAGGACTTAGTAAAAGTAAATATGTGTATATTAAACAACATTGGCTTAAAGACTCTGATAAAAACGTTAGGGCATCTCAGTTAATTGGAGATAGAAATTGCTGTGTCCACGTTTGTTTTACTTAAAATCTGTGTAGCGATGGCTTTGGGAAGAGCACATACAAATGTTCTCTGTAATTTTTCTGTTGTATAGTATCACCTTGTAGCATTCGCTTTCACCTATAGGATGATTTAACTAACTGAAAAATTAGTTTGCTTCCCAAGTTAATCACATACAGCTACCCAAAGAAGCATGGGGCAAATTTAATGAAAATACATTTNTTAGAAGACTCCAAAATTATGCTTCCCTTTGACCCATTGTCATACCACTCCCTTGTATCTACCTCACAAGGACTTCATTTCTTGCTGACAGCAGATTTACATGCACAGCTATATTTATTGCAGCTCTGTTTCACAATAGCAAAAGCTGAACAAAAAAAAAATATAACCATCCCAAGATGCCCTAACTGACGAGTGGGATCGAGGAAAATGTCGACATTGTACCACTAAGTGTAATTCTATTGCAGCGGTAAGAAAACAAAATCATGAACTTGACAGGTAAAGGCATGGATGCTACATCATGTTAAGGGACGAAGTAACACAGTCCCCAGAAAAACACAACGGACAAATGGTCATCCCTCATTTTATGTGTAGCTAGTGCGCAATTAACACCATTACAATAACTTTCTTATGGAGAGGGATGTCATATAAAAGAACAAAAACAAAAAAAAAGAAAAAAAAACAAAGAAAACTGACTGAAATGGTGATTGATCGGAAGGGTGGGAGGGAAGGGCACGGGTGGTATAAGCGATTTAATGCATATTAATTGATGTGAGTTCAACAAGCCTTCCAGTTTTGCCCAGACTCTCTACAGGTTACATGGTGTTTAGACTTAGTAAAGTAAATATTTGTCTTTCTATTAAAACATTGGCTTTTAAGTAGCGTCTGATAAACCCGTGTAGTTCATCTCAGTTTAATGGTAGATGAAATTGCTGTCTGCCACATTTGTTTACTTAAATCGTGTCAGCATGGCTTTGGGATTCGCACATACAAATGTCTCTGCTAATTTTCTGATTGTATTAGTATCACCTTGTAGCATTCTCTTCACCTATAGGATGATTTAACTGAAAAATTAGGTTTGCTTCCCAAGTTAATCAAATACAGTGTCCACTCCTAAACAGCTTGGGTGCAATTTAATGAAATCTTGACCTTGATTCCACCGCTATAGGTATGTATAATACAACTGCCTTCTGGAGACGTACAGGTCAAAAACAGAACTAAAATAAATGATACAGATAGTTGAACTTTCGTCAGGAAATTTCGGTCTAAGTATGACTTGCTTACTTATGATAATGCTCATTCACCATCTCATCAATGAGTATAAATTAATTTCTTCAAGATGATAAAAACGCCGATTTGGAATTAATAATATGTATAAAATATATACTAATATATATATATATATATAAGTCACACATATATACATATATTATAATTATAATAATATTATATACTTATATAATTATATAAAGAATATATGATATATATATATTATTATATATAATATATTCATTATTATAAATAATAATATATATATGATATATAATATAAAATAAAAATATAAAATAAATAAAAATAAAAATATAAATATAATGAATTAAATAAAAAATTTTATAAAGTATATCAATAGTCAATATATTATAATATAATTATTAGTTATAATATATATATAATATATTATAATTTATATATTATTAATACATAGTATTATAATCTATAATATTATTTAATCATATAATATATTTATATAATAAGAATTTACATATAATATAATAAACATTATATATTATAATTATATATATATAATATATGATATATAATAAAAAATTAAGATTAATTATATATTTTAGAAAATATAACGGGTACGCGGGCCGTCGGTGTCGGAGGGCGGTTCGACTCTGCCCACGAGGCACCGCAGATACCTAGACGCCGCGACATGCCCGGGAGAAATCAAAGGACGGGCGATTTATTTATATTAAAATTGTAATATTTTAAAATATATTTTTATATATTTTATAATAATATATATTTTAAATATAATATTATTATATATATTTTATATACGTTTATATAACTGTTTTGTTTTGATATACCTTGACAAAATTGTATTTAATGTGTATTGCATTGCACATAATGCATTTGAGGAGACAGCCACATCCCATTTACTTCTTCCTCTCCAAATCCTCGTCTTTTTTTTTTTTTTTTTTTTGGTCTTTTTGAGACAGGGTCTCCCTGTAACTCTAGCTGTCCTGGAACTCACTCTGTAGACCAGGCTGGCCTCGAACTCACAGAGAACCATGTGCCTCTGCCTCCCAAGTGGTAGGATTAAAGGTGTGCGCCACCATCCCCGGCATTTATTAATTTCTGTATGTGTATCAATGTACTGTCTGCATGCAAGTTTGTGCACTTGTGTCATGCAATGTCGCGAGGTCCGAAGAGGTGTCGGATTCCCCTGGAACTGGAGTTCTCCAGGAATTGGAGTTTCAGACGGTTCTTGGCCGCCATGTGGGTGCTGGGGACTGAACCTGGGTCCTCTGTAAGAGAGGTCGGTGCTCTTAACCGCTAGGCCATCTCTCAAGCCCCCCAAATCCTCTTCTTTTAAACCAATTTCTACCTCCCAGTTTCATATGCTCTCTCTTTTTCAATTTAATACCCATGGAATCCATTTGGTGCTGTCTGAATGTTCATGAGTGTGGGATGATCTATTGGAGCATGGGAAACCTCTTTGGGACCATTACTTAAATTCTAATATGTCTTGGAAGACTGGAAGCAATGGTCTGCATGTGAAGCTTCATGACTACTATCATTTACGATATCTGTCGGAGCTATTTTTTGTCCTTTTGAGACTGGGGTTTCCCTGTATCCCCAACTTGCCTGGACCTCACTTTATAGACAAGCCTGGCCTTGAACTCACAGATATTGGCCTGCCTCTGCCACTAGAGTGCTAGGATTAACGGTCCATGTACTATCACATCTAGTAGGAGCTATTTATTTAAAAGATATAAAATTGTTGTTCATGATTTAGGTAAGATCTCTGTGTACATATTTAAGAAAGACATCTTGGTAAATGAAGCTTTTAAAATTCCAAGAATGGAGTCTGGCGAGATGCCGCAGCAGTTGGGAAACTGCTACACTTCCAGGGGAACCAGGTTGAGTTCCCAGCTCCTACATGGCAGCTGACATCTGTTCATAACTCCAGTTCAGGGAATCCAGTGGTCCCTTATGGTCACTTCAGGCTTTGCATAATATTAGTGCACTTACAGACATACAGTCAAAGAACTCATACTCATAATATACAATTTAAATATTGTTATAAATAAAATCCTAAAAATACACTGTACACTGATCATGAGACCTTATGAAAGCATAAGTAAAACAAAGTCACAAACTTTGGGAATATATTTTTTTAATTTTATTTATTTTTGTACTGTCTGCATGTGGGTTTGTGCACCCGCATCGTGCAATGCCGCAGAGGTCAGAAGAAGGTCTTGGACTCCCCTGGAACTGTATTTCTCCTGGATTGGAGTTACAGATAGTTCTTAGCCACCATGTGGGTGCTGGGGATCAAACCCGGGTCCTCTGCAAGAGCAGTCGGTGCTCTTAACTGCTAGCCTATCTCTCCAGCCCCGAGAGAATATATTTTTATTCACTCATCTGTTAGTGGGAATGTAGTAAAAGTTCCATATCATGAATATTCTTTTTTTCTTCTATTGCTTCATTATTTTTTTTCATTTTTTAACAATAAGTAATAATTTATGAGTACAAGCATCTTACATGTAAAACCAATTTGAAAGCAGTTTTGCCCAAACCCACACAGCCCAAAGATCCCACCATCCAGCTGGGGGGGTTGCTTGTGTGTACAATCAAGTTGATCAAATAAGTGTCCAGTTTATATTGCTGTAGTTCACCATTCATCCCAATCCCAGCCCTTACCTTCTACCATGGCCCCTCTTCTGAAGATTGTTCCCTAGGCTTAGAAAAGGGACACAGGTGGGTGAGAAGCAAAACAGTCTATTTTCTCTGGAGCTGTTGTTTTGGACTCTGGTCAATTCTGGCTGTTTCCTTTCATGGGCTGACAGTTTGTCCAGGAATAACCTTTCAATCCTACTAATGAAGCACAAGCAATTAGATATATAGATATTTAAACAGTACTAACTGTTATGGTAGGTTACTTTGGTATAGACACAAATGTTTGGATGGTATGTTAATCCATGAATTATGTTTTTATTCTGTAAAATATGACAGGGTCTTAATGTGGCTTATAACATCTCCTAACCACTAGAGGATGTAAGCTTGTGGCATCAGCCATGGGTTATTCCTCCAAGGAGAGAGCTAATAACCAATTATATACAGACATATGTTGAATATTCTAAACAATGCAACAATGAACATGGATGTGCAAATATCTCTATGGTGTCCTGACTTAAGTATGACTTATGGTAACTTCAGGATGATCCACGGAATGGTATGGGATCTTATGACAGATCTCATTTTAGTGATTGAAGCAGCTGTGTACTGTTTTCTGCAGAGGATGATGTAGTTTGTACTGACTCTGTAACTCTGCATGGGATCTCTCTCTCTCCTATATGCTTATGCACATTTTGTTTTCTTTTAAGTGTTATCTATATCTCTGGGATGACAGAATCTCATGGAAGGTATTAAATGGTTATTTTACTTTTATTTTATGTGTATGTAGTGTGCCTGCATATATGTATGTGCACCATGTGTGTGCAGTGTTCACAGAGGCTAGAAGAGGGTGGTAGATTCTTTAAGTGGAGATGCTTTACGTGGATAGGTGGTTCTGAGATGCTATGTGTTGGCTAGGAGCTGATCCTGGGACCATTGCAAGAAAAAAAAGCACTCAACAGCTGAGCCATCACTTCAGGCATCTTAGTGTAGTTCATTTTGGTTTGTTATTCCTCATAACTGAAGACACAGAATATGATGAGTTATGAAATTAGAACACTTTGTGGGAAAAGAATGCATCTTCAGTGCACATTGACAAACAGAGTCTAACTACAGGGTTCTTGTCATATTCATCTTCCTACCTCTTTATCAGGCCTACTTCTCACTCCTCAGTTCCTCATGTCCAATTTCTATTAGTCCCTCAGGATTCTGCTGTAATTCCCCAGCATGAGGAAGTGCCTTTTCCTTTCAGCTTCACACCTTAGTTTATTTCCCACAGAGCATCCTGCATTTCTTCTCAGTACTCAACTGAAAACAAGATCACCTTTTCATCAGGTTGTCTGAATAAAACCATCTCTGCATTTGTTATGAACATTTTTCCTATTTTAGAGGATAAAATACTTCCTCTATCCAGTAATGGTCAGTAGCAGAGTCTTCCTTGGTGGATGAGTGGAAGCACCATAGGAGAAGTTATGGAGACCAGGAATGGACTTCAAAGGCCAAACAAACAGCATTAAAAAACAGAGTCCCCAGTGGAGGAAGATGTACTTTTCATTGTAACTTAATATTCAATTGTTACATGCTACTAGACAATTAGTTAAAATGAATGAATATTATCTATGTGAAGTCATGAAGGTTATTTCTCCCTGAATTTTTTTAAGAAAATTTATATCTGGTCTCAGCAAAATGATGTAGCACTTTGGTCCAAAGATGCACCCCATTAGCCCTGCACTGGAGGCCAAGATGGAGAAGACCTCCACAGCCACCATGACCTTCCCCTTGGTGCTGTGGTAGACAGGGAGGAAGGTAACCCAGACACTGCAAAACAGCAGCATGCTGAATGTCAGGAACTTGGCTTCATTGAATGTGTCAGGCAGGTTTCTGGCCATGAAAGCCACGGTGAAGGTTGCCAAGGCCAGGAAGCCCAGGTATCCCAGGACACAGTAGAAGAGAGTGACAGAGCCTTTGTTACACACAATGGTGATGTGGCCATGCTCAGAATGTGCATCTGTGTCAATAAAAGTAGGAGAAGTTAATATCCAGAGTCCACAGTGAATAAGCTGGATCAGGGTACAGATAGGAATGATGTAGTTAGGTGCCCCTGAGACCAGAAAGCCCCTCATCCTTCTTCCTGGAACAGTCAAATTGAAGGACAGAACCACAGTAAGAGTTTTGGCCAACACAGTGGAAACAGCCATTGTGAACGCAACTCCAAATGTCATCTGCTGCAGGATGCAGGTGGCTGTGTTGGGATGGCCAATGAAGAGCAAGGAGCAGAGAAAACAGAAGGTGAGGGAGAGGAGCAGGATGTAGCTGAGAGTGCGGTTATGGGCCTTCACAATGAGAGTGTCTCAGTGCTTCACAAAGACCCCAAGAACGAGAGCTGCGATTGCAGAGAAGCACAGGGCCATGCAGGCCAGAGCCATCCCCAAGGGGTCTTCATAATCCAGATAGGTCACAGCTCTCTGGAGGCAGTGGTTCCTGTCTGTGTTGGCATACTTGTCATCTGGACACTTAATGCACTGCTGCATATCTGAAGGACAAATAAAAACATGACCCAGCTTTAGTCAATCTTACTGAAAGGCTATTTCCCATAACTGTGGTGAGAGCATTACAAATTTTGAATTAGTTGTTGTCACAGACGTATTGTGTGACAATGTTTCTAGTTTAAAATATCAATCGCCTTTATTGCAAAAGAAATTACATATTCTTATTCTTCTTTCATACGTATGAGATATTATTGTGCATGAAAGCAATATAGATCACCTTGGTACATTCAAGATGTTATGAATAAATAGCTTAGAATGGGTGATTCATTGAACTGTAAACTTATTACTTCCAATTCTGGTGACTGTGCAGTTCAACCTCAGGATTCATATCCAATTAATTCTGTCTGCCTCAGGAATGGTTCCCCATAGCCATGTCCTCATGTGGCAGTGGAACATACAAATCCCCCTGAATTCTTGTTCATTGTGGACAATAATCTTCTAAATGAATGTTGAGACTTCACATCATAATGAACACCCATAATCTCTATATTATAATCATAATCTTGGGATTTCTATTTTAACATATGAATTTTGGAGAAGGATGTATAGCCCCTACATATTCTACTACATTCCACTTATGCGGGTTCTTGCTTATGTTAGTCCACCCAAGGATTGTATTACTTTCCTCATCATTATGATAAAATAGCCTGACAATGCAACTAAAGTGAGAAAAATGTCAGATTCAAGGGTACAGTCCATTATGGGAGGGAATTCAAGGCAGTAAAAGTGTGAGGAAATAGTCACATCACATTCACAATCAGGAAGAAGAGAGTGATGGATGCATCCTGCTGGTCAGCACCCTTTCCCATTTATGCAGTCTATGATCCCAGTGAGGGAGTGGTGTTATCCACAGTGGGTAGGTCATCCCATCTCCGTTAACATAATCAAGATAAAGCCTCACAGACATGTCCAGAGACTTTCCTCCCAGATGATTCTATGTTCACTCATGTGGACTATTAATACTTTCACAGTGATCAAGTAGTCACTGAGAAAATAGCATGATCAAGGTAGTTTCCAACATCCTACGGAATACAGCGACATAGAATACTTGAAATGGTGAGTAATTTCTCTTACCCATAACTTGGTGTTTTCACCATATGTACAGAATTTGACTGAAATTACACTAAATCATGACAAAATGAAGCCTTTCCAATATGATGTCTTTCTATCTATCTGCATGTTTAAGTATTTTTGTTTTACTTTTCTAAACTATATTCAGAAAATTCAGGGGCATTTTAATCATTTTAGTATAATTATTTAATTTTTGACATTTATTTTATTTGTATCAATGTGTATGCCCTTGGAGGCCAGAAAAGGGCAGTGGCTCCCCGGGTCCTACAGTTACAGGGAGTTATTAGCTGACAGAATTGGGTGCTGGGAACCAAACTCAATCTTCTCAAAAAGCAGCACTTGCTTGAAACCTCTGTGCTTTTCTCTCCAGCCCCATAATTTTCTTTGTACTTTAATTGCAGTTTAGCTTACATTTTCCTAGGTATGTCATTATATTAAATACCAAAAATGTCTAGTTTCAAAGTAATTGTCAGCCAACAGGATTAACAAGTAAAAATGAAAAATAATTTTTGTCTCCACCATGTATTTAATCACCAATAAAGTCAATAACTGAAAAATAATGTGGATTATATGTTTATGCAGTAGTATGAAATGAATAATTTTGATAACTTTTAAATAAGATACTGTTTTGTCTATTTTACTCTGATATCATCCATGTGGGATTGTAATAAAACAGTCTTAAATACAAGGAGTCTCAAGATGACTTATTGGGAAAGAGCACTTCCTGCCAATCTTGACAACCTGTGTTTGATCCACAGAGCTCGTGTAATGGAAGAAGAAATCAGATTCTTCCAAGATATCTCAGATATCCTCAGACAGCTATATGCATATTTTGGGGCAAAAATCCTATCCCCATAATCTATAACACAAACACCACACACACACTCTCTCTCACACA
Organism: Rhizomys pruinosus; assembly: GCA_009823505.1. Taxonomy (NCBI): domain Eukaryota; kingdom Metazoa; phylum Chordata; class Mammalia; order Rodentia; family Spalacidae; genus Rhizomys; species Rhizomys pruinosus. Next base: position 679,478 of record VZQC01006114.1, on the reverse strand, counting down.
CACAAACACACAAATAAGCACACACACATTCACACAATGAAATCCAAATGGCTGGCAAATATTTTTAAACGTTCAACATCCTTAAAACGTTCATCCACCAGCAAAATACAAACTAAACTGAGATTTAATCTTACAACAGTAAGAATGCCTATTATAAAAATAAAATGACCACAGAGGCTGGTGTGGATGTGGAGGAAAGGGAATATTTATTCACTGCCTGTTGGAGTGTACATTAGAACATTCTCTATAGAAATCTGTGTGGAATTTCCTCAAAAGCTAGAAATAGATCTACTGTATGACCCAGCTATACAACTCCTGGGAATATACCCAAAGCACTCTATACCTTACTACAGAGATACTTTCTCTTCCAAGTTCATGGCTGCTCTATTCACTACAGCCAGGAAATGCAAAGAGTCTAGATGCCCATCACCTGAGGAATAGATCATGAAAGAGTGACACACATACACAATGGAAAACTATTCTGCTGTAAGGGAAAAATGAACTTTTGAAATTCATTGGAAAATGGATGAAGCATGAAATAATCTGTGTGAAGTAAGTGAGACCTAGAAAGAGAAATGCTGCATGATCTGTCTCAAATGTGGAGAATTTTTAGATGCGTGTGTGTTTAAATGGGAGTATCCTTAGAAGTCAGGAAACCAGTAAATGACATGGAGAGGATTTGGAGTGAAGAGAATAGAATGTAGGTAGTATGAAGAGGAAAAGGGGAATAATGGAAAAGGAGGTATTGAAATGGAGATGATTGTGAGAGCTGGTTAGAGGAGAGAGAATGAAGAGGAATCTAGCAGGAAAGATCTTTGAAAACATCTATGGAAACCAATTACCATAGATTCTTACTAAAACACAAATATATATGTAAATAAAATGAACTTAAATGGAGTTACCTGATAATGGGGAACAATGCCCCTCCCAGATGACATAAATTATCAAATAAAAAGCTGGTACCAGGTATGGCTTACCTCCTCGTGAGATGCTGGTCAAGGGGTTGGTAGGCTCCACAGACAATAAAGGTGATTGTCATTGCTCTTAGGTACCCTGAAGAACTTGGTAATAAGACTGTATTGCTGAAGACACCACATACTTGAATCAAAGAACATGGAGAAATCCAGCTGGTAGTGATCTGGAGCTTTGTCCTACTGTCTAGTTTTCATAGTGTTGAAAGTTTCCATGAATTCTACCAGAGGATAAATGACACTAACGTTCTTACCTGTCTGTGGACTCTATGTGATATAACATCAAGTGGCTGGGAAGCCATGGCCGTTGGTGAACTAGTGGCATGAATGTTATGTGAGGAGAACAACCACATTCTGATTGAATTTAAGGCACAGTCCACAAGGCAGAATCCATGCATTATACCATTAACTGGTGCAAAAGCCCACAACAAGCTTGGTCATAGATCCTAGGAGTGAAACTACTACTGTTATTGTGCTACATACTAAGTGTTAAATGACTCCCAATGTCTTATCATTATACTCAAATATTGCTTCTCTACCCTCATTATAAAAGCATTTTTCAGTTTGAAAATAAGTGGTCAGTTAATTTTAGAGTCCATTAAAGGATTTATGCCTTCAAATAAAAAGAAATATAACTGAAACTTTGCTCATCTTGCCTTTCAACTAGGATTTGGTGCTAGCATCCACAAGTGAGGGATACCATTCGTCCTTTGTTTTTTTGGGACTGTGTTGCTTCACTTAGCATAAAGGCTTCAAGTTCTATCCATTTACCTGCAATGTCCATGATGACATCTTTCTTTACCGCTGCATAGAATTCCATCGTGTAGATGTACCCCATTTTCTCTATCCACTCATCAGTTGAGGGACACTTGGGTTGCTTCCAGATCTTCGCTATTGTGAAGAGAGCTGCAATAAACATAGATGTGCATGTAGCTCTGCAATAGGATGAGTCTTGTGGGTATATACCCAGAAGTGGTTTGACTGGGTCAGGTGGTAGGCTTATTTTCAGTTTCTTTAGAACACTGCTTTCCATAGAGGTTGCACAAGTTTGCATTCCCACCAGCAGTGGATGAGTGTTCCCCTTTCCACAGAACCTCACCAGTATTTGGTATCCTTTTTCTGGACCATAGCTAGTTTTACTAGAGTAAGATGAAATCTTAAGGTGGTTTTGATTTGCATTTCCTTAATTATTAGCGATTTTGAACACTGTTTAAGATATATCTCAGCCACATTTACTTCTTCATTTGTGAAGTTTCTGCTCAGCTCTTTACTCCATCTTTTGAGTAGGTCATTTGTTTTCTTCCTCCTTTATTTTTTTTAGTAGTTTGTACAGTCTGGATGTTAATGCTCTATCAGATGTATTACTGGTGAATGTTTCTTCCCACTCTGTGGGTTTTCTCTTCACATCTTTGTTTCTTTTGCTTTACAGAAGCTCTGGAGTTTAATAAGGTCCCATTGGTCAATTGTTGACCTTATTTTTTGTGTAGCTACTGTCTGATTTAGAAAGTCTTTTCCAGGGCTAGAGAGATAGGGTAGCGGTTGAGAGCATGAACTGCTCTTGTAGAGGAACTGGGTTTGATCCCCAGCATCCACGTGGCAGCTGAGAACCATCTGTATCTCCAAATCCAGGAGAACTCCAATTCCAGGGGAATATGACACTCTCTTCTGACCTCCGAGGCATTGCACAACATAGGTGCACAGACCTACATGCAGACAGTATATTCATACACATAAAAAATAATTAGGACTGGAGAGATGGCCTAGTGGTTAAGAGCACCAACTGCTCATGCAGAGGACCGGGGTTTGATCGCCAGCACCCACATGGTGGCAGAGAACTGTTTGTAACTCCAATTCCAGGAGAACTCCACTTCCAGGGGAATCCGATGCCCTCTTCTGACCTCTGCAGTGTTGCACAACACGGGTGCACAACCCTACATGCAGACAGTATATTCATATACATAAAATAAATAAAATTAAAAATAAGTAAATAAATAAATTTTAAAAAGGAAGTCTTTTCCTACACCTATGTCTTGTAGGTTACTACCAACGTTTGCTTCTAACACTTTCAGAATTTTGGGTTTCAAATTGAGGTCTTTGATCCATTTGGATTTGATTTTTGTACCTGGCCAGAGGTAGAGGTTTAGTTTTATTCTTCCATTAGCTGTGCCAGTTATCCCAACACCATTTGCTGAAGATGCTGTCTTTGTTCCATTGAGTCTTCTTGGCCCATTTGTTGAATCTGAGGTAACTGAAATTGAATGTGCTCAGGTTTGGATCCTTAGTTTTGTTCCATTAATCTACTGGCCAGTTTTGTCCCAAAACCAGGCTGTGTTTATGACTATAGCCTTGCAAAATAGTTTGAAGTCTTGTATGGCAATCCCCCCTCCCAACACCCCATATTGCTCTTTTTACTCTGGGTTGCTTTGGCTATCCAGGATCTTTTGTTTATCCATATGAACTTTAGGATGTTTTTTCCTTTTTTTTCATTTTTTTATTATTACCATTATTAAACTTTTTCCATAGGTCACACACCATTTCTCAATCAAATCTAGAGTCACTTCCCCTTCCATGCCCCCATCCAACCCTTGTCCCTGCACTCTGCCATACATGTTCTGCATCTCTCTGAGTCTCTCCAGAGTTATCCCAAGAGACCACTGAGAACCAGATCCTCAACTGACCTTGAGAAAACAAAAACCTTGGTTAATCTGGGCTGTGTGGCTGTGGTGGTTTGTATGAGTGCCCCCCATAGGCTGTAAGTATTCAGACATTTGTCTCCAGTTGGTGGCGCTGTTTTTGGAGGACTTAGAAGGTGCGGCCATGCTAGGAGAAGGGTGTCACTCTGGGAAGCCTTAGTGAGTTTTAACAAGCCTCTGTGGTCTACAGTTGCCCTCTCTGTTTCCTGTGCTCTTTGGGAGATGTGACCCTCGGTTTGCTGCTCCAGATCCAGCCACCATGCCTCCTGCCACAATGGACTCTAATTCCCTGGAACCGCCAATCGTAAACTCAAATAAACTTTTCCTTTTATAAGTTCCTTGGTTTGGGTGTTTTATCACAGCAACAGAAAACTGACTAATACAGTGGCCTTAAGCATCCAAAAGGAAAGTACAACCAGATACAAATAATCAGTAAGACCAGAGAAACTGTACTGAAGACATAGAATAAAGAAAGTGTACAGTTGTTTGGCCTTCTCCAATTCTTACTGGCAAGGATATTTTTTTCTACGTCTGTGAAGAAGCTCGTGGGGATTCTAATTGGGATTACATTGAATCTATATACTACTTTTGGTAGGATGGTCATTTTTACTATATTGATTCTTCCAATCCATGAGCATGGATGTTTTTCCATCTTCTAGTATGTTCCTCAATCTCCTTCTTGGGGGATTTAACGTTTCCTTTGTAGAAACTTTTAGTGAGTTTGGTCACTTTTTTCTTAGATTATTTTTTGTATGATATTGTGAGAAGGAAAGTCTCCTTGTATTCCTTCTCCAATTGCTTGTCATTGCCATAAAGAAAGGCTACCATTTTTTCTAAGTTAATTTTGTACCCTCCCACTTTACTGAAGCTGTTGATGTTTTATACAAGTTTTCTGGTGGAGTTTTTGGCATCACTTAGGTAAACTATCATCATCTGCAAAAAAGGAGAGTTTGACATTCTCTTTTCCAATTAGTATTCCTCTAATTACTTTTCTTGTCTTCTTACTCTTGAAAGCATTTCAAGCACTATATTGAAAAGCAGTGGGAAAAGGGGGCAGCCTTGCTGAGTTCCTGACTTTAAGGGGAACACTTCTAGTTTTTCCCACTTTGGAATCATGCTGACTATGGGTTTATTATATATGGCTTTTTAAAAAATTTTATTGTTTATTAATTTTTGTGTGTATGAGTGACTGTCTGCATGTAGGTTGGTGCAGCCATGTCCTATAATGCCACAGAGATCAGAAGAAAGTGTCAGATTCCCCTGGAACTGGAGTTAAAGACAGTTCTTAGCTGTCATGTGGGTGCTGGGAATCAAACCTGGGTCCTCCGCAAGAGCATTCATGGCTCTTAACCACTGAGCCATCTCTCCAGCCCCTATTGTATATGGCTTTAATTATGTTGAGAAATGTTCTCTCCAGTCAAATTACCTCCAGGACTTTAAACATGAACCTATGCTGAATTTTTTTCCAGCCCTTTTCTGAATTGATTGATATGACTGTGTGGTTTTCATCTTTCAGTCCATTTATTTGCTTTATGATGTTTATTGATTTACATATTTTGAACCATCCCTGCATCTTTGCTATGAATCCAGCTTGGTCATGGCGGATGATCTTTTTGATATGTACCTGTATGGGGTTTGCAAGTATTTTGTTGAGAAATTTTGCATCTATGTTCATTAGGAAATGGGTCTATAGTTTTCTTTATTGGTTGTATCTTTGCCTGTTTTGGGTATTAGAGTGAGGTTGGATACATAGATGGAATTTGGGAGATTCCCTTCTGTTTCTATCCTCTTGAATAATTTGAGTAGTAGTAGCTGTAGATATTCTTTAAATGTCTTATCGAATTCTGCTGTGAATCCATCTGGACCTGGGCTTTTGTAGTTGGGCTGGGCCAGATGTTCAGCTTCTACATTGGCCTGGGCTCATGCATCAACTGCAACATCTCCTATGAATAATTGGGCTACAGTGCGAACTTGGGCAATCCCTCAAGAAGAACCTCTAGACTGACATCAACTCCAAATTCCAGGAGCTGCACACCTACTGCGGAATTAGTCCTGAGAATATTATTCTCTATGGTTAGAACACTGGGACTGTCCCCACTGTGGACCTGGCCTCGCAGTATGAGTGTGCAGCTATCATCCTCCACTCCCCTTTGATGTCTGGTTTGTGTGTGGCTTTTCCAGATACCAGGAAAACATACTGCTTTGATGCTTTCCCCAACATTGACAGGATATTGAAAGTTACCTCTCCTGTGTTGGTCATTCATGAAACAGAGGATGAGGTCATCGACTTTTCCCATGGCCTGGCCATGTATGAGCACTGTCCATGTCCTGTGGAGCCCCTGTGGGTTGAGGTGGCTGGGCACAATGTCATAGAGCTCTATGCACGGTACCTAGAAAGACTAAAACAGTTCATATCTCATGAGCTTCCCAACTCCTGAAGAGAGTGGCCCAATCTTACCTCATCTACTGTGAACGGAGGAGACCCTGTTTGTACAAACTTTAACTTGATTTAACTGAAACACTCAATCACCACTGAAAAAGGCCCAACTCATCTGCTGTTCTTCATAAAGAGCTAACAAAATCTGTCTTTTGTACCTAATTCCCACCTCCCATTAGTCTAAGCAGCAAGATTCCCAGGTGTGTGACCTTGCAGGAGGGAGAGCTGACCCTTGGACCCGTTCCCAGTGCTGCAGACTCAAGTATGCTCACATCTGTCTCTCCCTCACTGTCACCTCTGACTCACACAGCGATGCAGGATCAGACTCTCATGCATGTGCTCAGTGTTTGACCTGCCAGGGCTCAGCCACTGACATCATGGTTGAAGTTCATTTGTGAAGCTATGAGAGTGTACCTGGAAAACTATTGTGAAAAATCATTGATTTTTGTTAACATGCCAATCTTTCCCCACACAAATGAATTAAAGAATAATTTACTGGAACTATCAACAAACAGCTTCATCAACTGTAACCATATAAATATAACTGGAGTACTGTTAAACAATGGTAAACGAGTTTTTAAGTGTAAATTTATTACTAGCCAACAAATTTTAATATTTTGATTGTCTGATTGGTCTAATGAAGCCTGGTCTACATTCCTTCTGAAAAAGTCCTCCTCATTGGATTTTTTAAAGTCCTGTACATATTTGCAATGACATTGTGCACAGACTCATAATAGGTAGCTTTCTGGATTGAATACATTTTGTTAATATGTTTTTATTCCTATGTTTTGCTATTAAAATTTTATAACATTTCTGAGACAAAAATTCCAAGTTTATGCTTTGAAGAATTTAGCTAATTAAAATTTCCCTAAACTAATCTTTTAGTTCAGGAGTTGTTTGGGTTTTGACACTGGAGTTGTGCTAGATAAGTATCAAAAATGTTAAGATGCTTAAAATTGCTACATTACTTGTATTAGATAGGGGATTGTGTTTGGGGTTCTTTGATCTGATTTCAGTTTGTGTTGATTTTTCCCCCAAATTTAAAAGCCTTAAATGTACTCTAAGCCTCAGATTGTTGTACAACTGTGTTGCATTGGTAGCCAGTTTGTGTGCTATTGCCTAGATGCAGCATGGTGGTTGGTAATGGAATAAAGGACATATGGCTCAGAAAAAGAACAAAAGAAACTGAATCTATCTTTCAACTGTCTACAAGAAACACACCTCACCATCAAGGACAGACACAATCTTAAGGTGAAAATATGGAAAAAATATTTTTAAGTAAATGGAACCAAAAAGCAAGCAAAAGTTGCTATTTCAATATCAGAAAAAATAGTGTACAGATTTAATGCGATCCCAATCAGAATCCCCAAGAGTTTCTTCACAGGCCTGGAAAAAAAAATCCTCAATTTCATTTGGAAAAACAAAAGACCCCGAATAGCCAAAAGCAACCCTGAGTGAAAAAGCAATACAGGGGGGGATCGCTATACAACCAGACATCAACTATACTATAGGGCTATAGTCATAAAGACGCCCTGGTAACGGGCACAAAAACAGACCAGTTTGACCATAGAATAAACTGAAGATCCAACCTGAGCTCATACAATGTCAGCCACCTCAGATTTTTGACAAGGGGGCCAAGAAGACACAAGGAAGAAAGACAGCGATCTTCAGCAAGTGTGCTGGCAAAACTGGATCACCACTTTGAAAAGAAACGAAGAATAGAAATTAAACCCCGAACGCTCACTTGTACAAAGGTCAACTCCAGATGGACCAAAGAACTCAACGTGAAACCCCCAACTCTGGAGGTGATAGAAGATAAGCTTGGCAGCAGACTAAAGACTAGGTGTAGGAAAGACTTCCTAAATCAGACAGCAGCTGCAACAAGAAATAAGATCGCCAATTGCAAATGTGACCGCTCATTAAACGCAAAAGCTTCTGTACATCAAAGGAAAGCAATAAAGGAAGTGAGGAGAGAACACAGAGTGGGAGGAAACCTTCCTCAGATGACTCTGAAGACAAAGCATTATTTTCCAGAAGTATACAAGCGACTCAAAAAACAAAGAAAAAGAAAACAAATGAATCATTCAAAAAATGGAGGCAAAGATCTGAATAGAGGACTTCACAGAGGAGAGTTAGAGATGGGCCGAAAAACATCTTAAGATGTGTTCAGCATCTCTGATAAGTAAGGAAATGCAAATAAACCACTGAGATATACCTTACTCCAATAAGACTGGCTAGGATCAGAACATGCATGAAACCAAGTGCGGGAGAGGTTGTGGGAAAAGGGAACACTCAATCCGATTGCTGGTGGAATGTAAACTTGTACAGCCACGATGGAAGCAGTGTGGAGAACCCTTAGAAGTCTCAAATGAGCCTATCCCTAACACAGTCCATACCACTACCTGGCGGTGATACACCCACAGACAACTTACTCGTCTACAAGATACATGCCCAGCCATATTTATTGAAGACTCTGTTCACAATAGAAAAAGCTGAAACCAGCCCAGTGCCCTCTAAACTGATGAGTGGGATAGAGGAAAAGTGGTACATGTATCACAATGGTAATCTATGGCAGAGTAAAGAGAAAACATGAAAGATGACTGGGCAAGGTTGGATGCGAAAGCTAAATACTGGTAAGTGAAGTAACACAGTCCCAGAAAACAAACGACAAATGTGGTATCCCTCATATAATGGGCCTGCTAGGCCAACTAACCAATATACAATATTTTCTCATGGAGAGGGTGCATCGTAAAAGAACAACAAACAAAGACTGCATCAGAAAACTGGACTGACATGGTGAATACGGAAGGGTGGAGGGATGGGAGAGGGCATGGGTGGATATATGCCGAATTAATGATGATTTAATTGACTGTAGTTCAACAAGTCCCAGTCCTTGCCGCAGAAACTTGTTCTACAGGTACATGGTGTTTTTAGGACTTTAGGTAAAAGTAAAAGTAGGGCGGGAGAGATGGACTAGTGGTTAAAAAAGTGCCGCACTGCTCTTACAGAGGGACCCGGGTTTGATCCCCAGCACCAATGGCGGCCGAGAGCCTGGAAACTCCAATTCCAGGAGAATCCAGCTCCAGGGGAATCCGAGACCCTCTTCTTGACCTCCGCGGCATTGCACGACACGGGTGCCGACACTTGCATGCAGACAGTACATTCCATACATCATACAGAAATAATTAAAAATATTAAAAAAAGTAAAAGTAACATGTGTATATTAAACACGTTGGTTTGCAGATTCTGATAAAAAATGGTAATGCATCCGAATTAAATGGACATATAATTTTCGATGTGCACACATTTGCTTTACTAAATCTGTAGCAAGAACTTTTTGGGATTGACACTACAAAGGTTCTCTATAAATTTTCTCTGTTGTACAGTATCACATTGGACATTCTTTTAAGATGATTTAACGTAAAAATTAAGTTTGCTTCCCAAGTTTAATGACATAGATAGTCCCAACCCAAAACAACATGGGTGAATTGGATGAAATCTGTGCCTTGACTGACACCGGCTATACGTCATGTATAATCGAACTGTGTGTCTGGAGACTCATACTTCTTTATATAAAAGGGGGGGGGGATACGAGAATAGAGAATGAAACCTTTTCTCAAACCCGTTTGCAATTCAATCTTAAAACTAAACTATGGAAATGGATTTGTTTTTGTTCCAACAGGAACATAATACGCACGTCAAAGACCGAATTCTGAACTTCTAAACGGCTGAGAAAGAAGATAAACCAGGTTTGCAGTGCAGTGACGATGGAATGGCCAAAAAGAGACAACGGGACAAGGCTGACCCGCTCTGAACATTAAAGGAAGAAAAGCCTCAGATGCCATAAAATCGAACCCCTCTGTGGGATCCTACTGTAAACAACTGTGTATAATGAGCTAATGAATCTTACCTTCGTAGGTGCCACAAAGGTTCTGATTGAAGAGACTTTCCTTTCGCTTGCCTTACCCACACGATAGAAAAGGAGAAATATGACAAAGTGAGTGAGGTCGCTCTCCCAACTGTACAATTAGAGAAGAACAACTATTAGTAAGAGGAATCTCTTAAAACGGTAAAACTGGCTGTTTTTACATTGACATCTATAGACATGGACACTTCGGTGGGAAGGGAATACCTCAGTTCATGAACTCACAATATACTACTAATAGTCTCCTAGGCTAGCACTCAGCAATAGCATAATACAGTGAGAGACTTGAACTTATCCAGTAGCTAGGATAAGGTGCAGAATGTTGATGTTCTACCAGGTGGATGTTGGCAGGGGATACCAAGGCCCCACAACAAGTAGTATAAGCGACCCTTGCCTCTAGATTGGGATACTAACCGTACGAGGAGGAGAAGGCAATAAGACCCTGCTGCCGAAGACCGCGACACTGATAACAAGGGAGAGGATAGTATGAGACCACACAACAAGTACTAAGATGCCTCTGGAAATGCCAGACCGAGTGTTACTCTGAAAATTGAAGCCACTAATAAGAAAAAAGACAAATAGGTGCGTTCGCCTTGAGATCGCAAGATAGTCATGCACAAGCTACACACTCACTTGCTGCACGGAGCACTAGACAATACACACTTACTGAAAAATGCACTGTCAAAGCAGAGGCAGCCATAGTGTCAACTGTATAATGATTTGGCTCCAAATCTAATTGGCTATTGGCTCTCTCCTTGGAGAATAACCCATGGCTGATGCCACAAGCTTACTTTCCCTACTAGGTTAGGAGATGTTATAAGCCACAGTAAGACCCCTGTCATATTTAACAGGGAGGAAAATTGTAATTCATGGATTAACATACCAGCCAAACATGTGTTTCTATGCTAAAAGTAACCTATAACCACCTAACTATTAGTGCTGCTTAAATACATATATATCTAATTGCTTGTCTTCATTAGTAGGATCGAAGGGTAGTGCCTGGACAAACTCTCAGCCCATGAAAGGAAATAGCCAGAATGACCAGAGTCCAAGTCAAAACAAGCTCCAGAGAGAGTGGACTGTTTTACCTCTCATCCACCTGTGCCCCTTTTCTAACCTAGGGAACAACCTGCGAGAAGAGGGGCATGGTAGAATGTAAGGGCTGCGATTGGGGTGAATGGTGAAACGAACAAGCAATATGTAGTCTGGAACACTCATTTGATCAACTTGATTGAACAAACAACCTGTCACCCCCCCCACTGGATGGTGGGGCTGTAGGTGTTTTGGCCAAACAGCCTGCAGATAGGTTTTTGCATGAAGGAAGCTTGTGTACTCATGAGTTATTACTTATTAGCCTAAAAAATGAAAAAAAAAAAATCTGAGAGAAACATGCAGGAACAGTTAGGGCAGAATGCATATCTGGGTGGGGTGGGGGTGGGGGAAGGGAAAGGGAAATAAGCCTGAACTGAAGTGGAAAAAGATGTATGAAATGCACAAAGCATGCAAAAACGAATTTAAAAAAAAAAAAAAAGAAAATATGAAAAATATTTTTTAAGTAATGGAACCAAAAAGCAAGCAAAAGTTGCTATTTAATATCAGTAAAAAATAGATTTCAAAGCATAAACTAATCAGAGAGATGAGAGTCACTACATCCGTTATCAAAGGTTCAATCAACCATGAAGATCTCACAAATATATATATATATATATATATATATATATATATATATCTCAAACACTGGAGCACCAAACTTCATAAACACAATCCTGAAGGACTTCAAGGCATAGATCAATCCAAGCACAATAATAGCAGGAAATTTCAATATCCCATGGAGCCCACTGGACAGGCCAAGTGGACAAAGAATAAACAGAGAGACATCTGAACCAAATAATATGATAAACCAAGTGGATCTAACAGACATGTACCAAATATATCCACCCAAACACCAAACAATATACTTTCTACTCAGCACACCATGGAACATTCACCCAAATCGACAATAAACTGGGACACAGAGGAAACCTCATCAAATACAAAAATTTGAAATAATTTCATACATCTTATCAGACCACGATGCAATTAAGCAATGAAGCTTAATAACAACACCAGAAAAAGCCCTACTAGCTGCAAGAATGGAGACTAAACAACATAGTACTGAATAAGGAATGGGTCAGAGAATAAATAAAGAAAGAAATAAAAGCATTCTTGGAACTAAATGAACAGGATAATATAACACAACAAAAGATATGGGACACCTTAAAAGCAGTCCTGAGAGGGATATTCATAGCCCTAAGTGCCTACATTAAGAAAACAGAAGGAGCACAAATAAATGATTTAACACGCCAACTAAAAAAAACTTGAAAGGCAGCAACAAATGAATCCTAAACCCAAAAGACTGGAAGAAATAACAAAAATCAGAGCAGAAATCAATGAAATAGAAACAAAGAAAGCAATATAAAATATCAATGAATCCAAGAGCTGATTCCTTGAAAGGATAAACAAGATAGATAGACCTCTAGCCCAACTGACTAAAAGAAGGAAAGAGTAACTCCAAATCAACCAAACTAGAGATGAAAAGGGAAATATCACAACGGATAGTGAAAAGATTCAGACAATCCTATGGGACTACTTCAAATACATTGTTATACTCTACTAAATTTGAAAACCTAAGGAAATCGATGAATACCTGACATCATGGAATCCACCAAGACTTAGCAGGGAAGAGACAGAAAGCTTAAATACAGCCATAATAAAGGAGGAAATTGAAACATGCAAGAAGAGCAGCATGTAGCGGCTGGAGGGTGCACAGCACACGAACATGCAGCCCAGCCAGTTGTTGTGGGCTCGGCACGTGAAGAAGATCTCAAAGGTGTTCAGCTCATGCTGCAAGTACTGCCAGACAGTGTGCCTGCTCAGGTGAAGGCTGCAAGAGCTGCGGCCCATGACCTTCGGAGCTGGAGCCTATGCCCTTCTGGGCAGGGGACAAGGAGGAGTCCTCAGGCGAGCGCTGCTCAGGCATCAACACCAAGGGTGGCAGAAATGGTCAGCTTGGTGGCAGTGATGCTCAGGCAGCCAGGCAGCAGAAGAGCCAGCACAGCCCACCATGGGCTGGAGGGAAGCAGAGGGAGCTTGGAAGGTGAACGCCAGCAGTGGGAGGGCAGCCAAGGAGGCAGGAAAGCCCGGGGGGGGGGGACAGGGTGAGAGGAGCACAGCATCAGGGAGGCTGGGATGGATAAGCCAGTATGAGGCACACAAAGTCAGCAGCAACAGAGGCCGTGGCCGGCAGGAGTGGGCATCAGGATTCAGTTTCTTAATCCATTCTCCCAGTCTGCATCTCTTAATTGGGGAATTTAGACCATTAATATTTAGGATTAATATTGAGAGTTATATAGTTTCCCTTTTGTTTATTTTCTGCTTGCATTTTTCTTCTATGTTTGTATTTCTGGGGTTATATCTTCATTAATCAGTATCTCGTGCTGCTTCAGGATAGCTGCTCCTTTCCTCTGTCCTCTCAATTGCTTTGGGTATTTTCTGGAGGGTTGGTTGTCTAGACATGTATCCTTTCATTTTGCATATGTCATGGAATATTTTCCTTTATTCTTCGATTATTATTGACCTTTTTTGCTGGGTATAGTAACCTGGGTTAACATCTGTAGTCATGTAGTGCTGGAAATATTTTGGTCCAAGCTTTTCTGGCTTTCATGGTTTGCATTGAAAAGTCAACTGTAATTCTGATGGGTCTTCTTTATATGTAACTTACTGTTTTTCTCATGTGGCTTTCAGTATTCTGTCTTTGTTTTGAACGTCTATCCTTTTGATTATGATATGGTGTGAGGAGTTTCTTTTCTGATCTTGTCTATTTGGTGTTCTATGTGCTTCTTGTATTTGTATGAGTGTATGTTATTTCAATTTGGGGAAATTTTCTTCCATACTTCTGTTGAAGATCTGGCCCATACAATTATCCTGGGAATCTTCTCCTTCCTCTACACCTATGATGCAGAGGTTCGGTCTCTTCATGATATCCCCACATTTCTTGGTTATTCCCCTCTTGTGGTTTTTTTGTTCATTCGTTTGTATTTAATTTTGCACAATCTTTACTTGAGCTCTTCCATTCTTCCACTTTACCTTCTAGGGATGATATTTTATTTTCTGCTTTGTTCATTCTGTTACTGAGGCTTTCTCCTGCCCTTTAATGTTGACTATATGTGGTTTTTTTTTATTTCTTTTTCATTTCAGCCTGAGATTCCTTTCAGACTTGGCCATTCTCTCTTTTATTTATTTAAATATTTTTTGGTTTTCTTTTTCATTTCAGCCTGAGATTTTTTCAGCCTTTCCATTTCCTTCCAGAGTTGGTCATTTTCTCCCTTTAGGTCCTTGATTTCTTTGAATATATCTATGATTGTTCTTTTAAGATCTGTGTCCTGGGTTACCTCCAGAGAGATCTCATTGTTGGAGTCTTCAATAGGACTTATAGAGTTTGGTGGAGTTTTCTTATTTGCTTTTCACACATTGTTGATTTTTCTTTGTGCTTTTAGCATGTGGGTTTGATTCATTGTTTGTAATCTGATGTGAAATTCCACTGTTTGTTGGATTGTAGGTCTGTTCCTCTAGGTTGGCTAGGGGGGGGGGCATCTGATTTGACCAGCAAGCCAGCAAACTGGCTGTGGCCTCAGTGTCTCTAAAGATCCAGGTTCCCAGTGAGGTGGGCTGGCTCTTACCCACCCTGCATCAGAAGCCAAGGGGCCACTGACTGCTCCATCAGTGGCCCTGAAGAACCTGGTTCCCAGTGAGGTGGGCTCCATTATGTTCATTACATATCTACCTGTAGGAAGCATCAGCCTTGGAAGAGGATCCATCTCATTTTGGCACAGGAACCACACAAAAGCATTTAAACCATAGCCTACATGTAGTTGAATTATAATTTTATTGCTATGTAGGTAGACTAGGTGCTTCTTGTTTCTCCCAGACTTTCTTAAGGACAGGTGTTACAAAGTTCAGGGAAGTCAGGCTTAGATTTCACTCAGGCAATTTTAGAGAACTTACTACAGGGTAATTTCCCATGCTTCTTTCACCACTGTAGGCTGCAGTAACAGTGAATGCAGCAAGATCTTCTGAAATGGATGTTAGAGGCTTTTAAACATGATTTTAGCAATTAGACTGATATCTCAGCAGGTAAGAGCACTGGATGCTCTTGAGAATGACCTGGGTTCGGTTCCAAACACCCACATGCAGCTAAAAACCATCCATACTCCAATTAAAAGGGATCCCATGCCCTCTTCATACCAACACAGTCATTTCACAACATGAGTGCATTTACATGCATTCAGGCAACATATTCAGACACATAAAATAAAGAACTGGCAGTGCTTTTGTTCTTTGAGAATTTCAAGGAGTGCATTGTGATAATATTCCACATTCCTCTTACAACTCTCCCACATCCAACTACGTCCCTCAACCATAAAACTCTGTGTCCACTTTTCTTTCAAACACAGTGAGGCCAATTAGCATGGCCCACATAGACTTGAGGGTTGAACATGTCAAGGTCCACACTGTGATTTTAAGTATACATTTTAATTAGGTCTTTGACAATTTTACATTATGTTTGACCATACACAATCACCCTCCTCATCTCATCCCAGACCCACCCCCATCCCCATCGAAGCAACAATGTCTCCTCTTTATTTTTGTAATGCATAGTGTCTATTTTTTATGAAATATATTCTTAGTCCTGTGGTCAACAATTGAATGATGGTAGATGTTCAGAATGCCTTCTTAAAGAAGACAGACATGCACTCTATCAGAAACTGTCAGTGGGCAATTGTTCATCCTCTAGAAGTGGACTGCTGGTCTACCTTCCCACCCAGCCTGGACAATGTCTGGCATGAGAATGAGCCAATCTTTATGTATGCTGTCCCAGTTGATATTTGTTTGTATGTATACCTCCCGAGGGGTATCCAGAAAGTACCATTTCCTTATATTCAGCACAATATCTTGTGCTCATAGATTTTACCCTAACATCCACAATTATCCCTGACTCCTGGAAGAATGGGATTTGATACTTGCTTCCCATATAAGACTGAGAATTTCCCAGTCTCTTACTTGTGCACCTTGAACAGTTCTGTTTCTCTCTATACATCACCATCTACTGTCAAGTAATCTTCTGAGATGATGGTTAAGAAATACACTGAAGTATATGATCTATGCATATAAAGACAAAGCTTTAACAGTGGGTTCAATACTATGTCCATTTAGAAGAAAATAATATATTTTGCACTAGAGCCTACAATCTGAGTAGCCACATGATCTGTGTTGTGACTATGGTATCAAGTATGGGTAACAACATCTGGAGTGGGCCTTTTATCTGATCAGAGGGTGGTTGGATATTTCTTAACTTTCATTCCACTGTCATTTCAGTGTGGGTTCTTGCCAAACCAGTCATTACTGCTTCTCACAGGATGCACAGAGAGGTGATCCTGAAGATTAGTTCTTTCTCTTTTCATAGCACTATGAAAGCTTGCCAGGAAAGCAAAGCTTCTAAGTGAGGGAAGAAAGAATTGTGTTTTAGTGGGTAATGGAATAGTGGAAAAAGGTCATTTAGGTTGTGACCAGAGGGGGAGATTAGTGTGGAGTAGAGAGCATGGGAAGAATAATTACACTAAAGATATTTTCAAAAGTAATATGGATACAGTCTATTTTAGAAACATCCATATATTTATCCATATTTATATACATATAAAAAAGAGTTGAATTGAACTGTTCTATAATGGGTTGGGTTTTTTTTGTTGTTGTTGTTTTGTTCTGTTTTGTTTTGTTTTGGTCTTTTCTGAGACAGGGTCTCCCTGTATCCCCAGCTGTCCTGGAACCTATAATGGATTTTTAAAGCAAAAGAACAGCCCAGTGCCAGAAATAGATTGTTTCACTGGAATGTGTTTCTGAGTGATACATTTCATAACCCTAACCATTATAGAATATTGTCCATGCTCTAAGTCACCCTTCATAACTTGATGGTCCTACAGTATTCCTGTTGACACTGCATACTTAAGATTTATATCATAAAGTACTCAAGCTACTACTGGCCCAGAATTAGGTATAGTAAGTAGAATTGGCCAAATTTACAGTATTTCTTTTAGGAAGATGGTAATATACTCAAGGGGTCTTTGAAAAGTTCAAAATTTGGGGATAGCCATGACAGCTTTCTAGAGAGCATTGATGAGATGGCTGCATTCATATCTTGTTTGCAAGCTACTTCTCACATCAGCTGGTTAAAAGGAAGGGATCAAAGAACTGTAAACCACAGGAAGAAAGGTGGCACCTCTGATCATACCAGTTCAGTTTGGTGTACCTTTGATCATGGGGAAAGTAATCATATACTTTGGGGTTGATCTGACCAAGAATAAATATTTCTGCAATAAACTGGCATATTGATTTTTGGAAGATGATATGATAAAACCACCACAACACCTAAGGTCGATGAAACATATCAGAGAATGGGTAGAGAGAACACAAATGCATTCTTCAACTCTCACTAGTAAAGTTTTCTCATGCAACAGAGTGTTATAAACACAGAAAGACACATTTTCAATATGTAATAAATAAGACACAAGAGAGTTCAGGTCCCTGGACAGCATTCCTATATTAGGACTCACCCCCCTATGCATAAGTGACCATTGAGGAAGATCTAGAGGAAAGATTGTAAGAGCAATGTTTGATGAATGAACATAAGGAAACAGCCTCTTCCTGGCCTCATGGAACTTGTTTATAGAAACATACATCAATGGTGACCCCATGACCTAGACCCAAACTGAATCACTCAGACACATCCCAGCACAGAACTGGGTAAATGAACAATAGCCCCAACTTTAGGCCAATAATTATTGGCAAATGATTACTGAGAGGTGAGGGAGAATTGATCTTCTCTAAGGCACTGAGTCTAGACATCAGGACTAGACTCCAATGGATTAACTTTGAGGAACAGATATCTGGGTCCAAATCTTGACTCCTTAGGTTTCAAATTATATGACAGAATCCATGAGTTTTGTTAGAGGGGAGGGCTATAGTTAGGTATGGATGGGTGATGAAATATAAATTTGGGGGTTCTGTATGTTAGGACACAGCTACCAGGGTGACAATATCTATGGCACAGAGCAATGACCATGGGATCCTGGTCATTGTGCAGAGAATCATTTATTGTCCAGTTTTGCAAGCTTACATAGAGAGAGAGTTCTCACTATGTGCAAAACTTCATGCAAGGTTCCTGGGTTAAAACTGATAAACAGGATGTGTGGCCTCTCTTTGTGAGTGCTGGGGTTGTAAATCAAATGTTTCCTTCATAACGGAATCTATAAAATTTTATTCAGGCTAACCTACTTTTACTTGCCATTCAGTGCTCTACAAGACAGGGTCTTGAGACACTGGGTACAACACCTCCCCCAGTAGCACCAGCAGCCTGATTATTAAACTTTCAGCTTAGATTGTCTTATAATATGCCACCTTCCTCTCCAACATCTAAATATGAATAATTTTTATAGTATGAAACATAAAAATCCAATAATAATTGCACATTGAAATGCATATACATAAAACAATTAGGGGATGGTTAACTTAATTATTTTTATCTTAGTATATGAGTGTCTTTTAAGGATGTGTGTATGTATACCTATATCATGCAATGGCTAAGGAGGTCAGAAGAGGGTATGGGGTCCATTAGATCCTGGAACAGGAGTAACAGTTGATTGCTAGCCAACAGATCTTTTACAAGAACACTCAGTTCTTTCAATACCTGAGCCATCTCTCCTGGCCTAATTATGAGATTTATTGTTTTTCTTTACCTAGAAAGAGCAGAGTGTGAACAGTGTGGACAGTTCACTCATCAGATCAAAACATCCAAAAGAGGGAAAACACAGAGAAATGAGCTGACTGGTGTTCACCAGCCCCAACTTTGTTTATACAAAATAGCAATGAAACCATGTAAGATGGAGCATATGGTATAAAAAGTCAGAAATGTCCACACTAGGGTCATGCCTCTGTGGGTGGCTCTGTACTCAGGAGAAGTTCTCCAGGAAGCATAAGATCTCCAGATGTTTTGAACCTGCTGCTTGTGCCTGTACAAGATGTTAATCATGGAGTTGCTTGACCAGAAGATTAGAACAGAAAATGGGACTTCAGGAAACACCAGTAGTACTGTATGAAGTGACTCTATGAATGTACCACAAAATTCAATAGTTCAGAATTCCAAACTCCATTTCCTGGTCATGTTTTTCCTGTACTTTTCAGTACTCACATACAGGGAAAATAAAATGCAGCACCGTGTATGTGATCCAGCAGACAGAAATGGAGTGGCCCACATACTTTGGATTTTGGGCCTTAAATTTCTTCCAACATAAGTCCCTGGGGCTGAGTGAGAGTAATGGCCTGGAAGACACTCAAAAGGCAGGTGGTGCCAATGGACACACTCCTGCCAAAACTGCCAACATACACAAAATTTACATAGCAAATCATTGAAGAACTGCCTGAATCTAAAAGGTGCCACTGTATGGGGCACTCCTTTAAAGTGAATGATCAAGAAGCTGGATATGACAAAGTGTGTGAGAATTAAATCTTTGGCTCTCCATGCACGTTTATGTTTAGAAAGTTTTATATAACAGGAAAGAGGGAGAAGTTTCCAAGAATTCCCATTATCACCTGTGATAAGATCACGATTGCCATGGCCAACCCTGTATTCCATTCTGAAATCCACTACATTTTCCCTTTATGTAACAGCACCATCATTCCTCTGATCAAAATAACTAGATAAAAATTTTATAGACACCAGTACACTGCACACCTGCAGCTCTGCAATCTTCTTGGCAGATCTGCAGGGTGAAGTGATCCTTATCCAAATGACGTGATCTTTGTTGGTGAATGAACATAAGGAAGCAGTGTCTTCAGGCCTCTGAAAATTGCTCATAGGAATGTGCATAAATGATGACCCCATAACCAAGCCCTATACTGAATCAATCAGGCAAAACCCCAGCACAGAATAAGGTAAATAGACAGTAGGTCCAACTTTAGTCAAATAATTATTAGTAAATTATTACTATGAGGAGAGGAAAAATTGATATTCTCTAAGGGATTGAGTCTAGACAGGAGGACTAAACTCCAGTGGATTAACTTTTGACAACTGTTATCTGTGTCCAAATCTTAACTTGATAGGCCTTAAATTATATGACAGAATCCATGAGTTTTGTTATGGGGGAGGGCTATAGTTAGATATGTATGGAAGGTGAGATCTAAATTCAGGGGTTCTATATGGTGGGGCGGTTCTGTTCCCAGGGTGAAGATATCTATGGCATGAAGCAATAACTACAGGATCCTAGTCTTTGTGCAGAGAATCATTTATTGTGCATTTTTTTAAAGAAGGGAGGGAGGGAGGAAGTAAGGAGAGAGATAGGACTTAGAAGACTTTCTTTTTAAACTTTTTATTATTTTTTTATGTGTATGAGTGTACTGTCTCCTTGTAGGTTGGTGCACCCATGTCATGCAATATCCCGGAGGTCAGAAGAGGGCGTCGGATTCCCCTGGAACCAGAGCTAAAGATCATTCTTAGCAGCCATGTGGGTGCTGGGACTCAAACCTGGGTCCTCTGCAAGAGCAGTCGGCACTCTTAACCACTGAGCCATCTCTCCAGCCCCTATCGTCCAATTTTGTAAGCTTACATAGAGTTTCGGCTACATGCAAAACTTCATGCTAATCTACATGCAAGATTCCATGGTACAAACTGATAAACAGGATATGTATCCTCTCTTTGTGAGCACTGAGGCTTGTAAATGAAGATATTTACTTCATAAGAAAACTTTGTTAAATTCCCTTTACGTGCGATGAAGTGCTCCACATGACACGGTCTTGAACCACTGGGTCCAGCACCTCACCCAGCAGCACCAGAAGCCTGAATTTTAAACTTTCACATTAGACTAGACTTATGACATTCCATCCCATCTCCAACATCTAAAGATAATTGAGTGTTATTGTATGAAATGCACAAAAATTCAATAATAATTGCACATTGAAATGCATACATATAAAACAATTAGAAGATTTGTTATCTTTATTATTTTATCTTAGTATATGACCATATTGAAAGACTGTGTCTAAGTACACCCATATCATACAATGATTAAGGAAGTCAGAAGAGGGTATGGGATCAATTAGATACCCTGGAACTGGAGTATTGGTTGTTGCTAACTACTGGATCCTATACAAAAGCAGTCTTAACAACTGATCCATCTTTCCTGGGCCAACTATGACATCTATTTTATTCCTTACCTGTAAATAGCAGAGTTTGGGCAGTGTGGAATCTTGACTCATCAGAATAAAGGGTCCAAAATAGGGAAAACACAGAGAAATGAGTTGACTGGTGTTCACCAGCCCCCAACTAGGATTATACAAACGAGCAATGAAACCATGTAAGATGGAGGGTATGGTATAAAAAGTCAGAAATGTGCACACCAGGGCCAGGACACAGCAGGTGGCTCTGGACTCAGGGGAAGTTCTCCAGGAAACATGAGAGCTTCAAGTGTGTTGAACCTGCTGCTTGTGTCTGTATTGCATAATAATCATGGAACGACTGGACCAGATGATGACCACAGAAAACAGGACTTCAGGGAATACAACTAATACTATGTGTAGTCTTACTCTCAGTATATTATGAGTGTGAATGCTGCAGAATTCATAATTTCTTTTCTGTGTTTTGTTTTTACTATTCATTTCAGTATAAACATACAGGTGGAAAATAAAATGCACCACATGTACGTGACCCAGAAGAAAGAAATGGAGTGACAAACACACTTTGGAGCCTTACCTTTAAGTTTCTTCCAACAAAAGTCCTTAGGACTGATAGTGATGGCCTGGAAGGCACTCAAAAGGCATGTTGTGCAAATGTACACACTCCTGCCATCAGACTGAACATACAAAAGGAGGTTGCACATGAAATCCTTTAAGAACTGTTTCAATCCAAATTCTGCCACTGCCTGGGGCACTCCTCTAAAGAGAATGCATGAGGAGTTGGCTATGAGCAGGTGGGTGAGAATTACATCTCTGTTCCTCCACGTATGTTTATGTTTGGAAAGTAATAAATAATAGGAAAGAAGGGAGAAGTTTCCCAGAATTCCTATTAAATGTTATGACAGGAATATGACTCCCATTGCCCAGTCTCTGTATTCCATTCCCATATCTATCACACTTTCCTCTAAGTTATAGCAACACTCTGCTCAGAATAAGGAGCTAAAATCTTTTGTTGATGCCATTGGGATGCAGCGACGCAGCCCTACTCTGCTTGGAAGGCTGAAACCTGAGAACCATATGCGCTCTGCAGTAGGACACCATCCTGAGAAAAATAACATGGCCCTGTTGATGAATGTTGTTAACCCTGGGAATAACTTTCAGGGAGAAAGTGTAAGTCATCAGGCTGTTCCTGTTGAACATAGAATAATGAGCACCCGTCTCTGAGAAGACATCACAAAGGATGATGTGGTGCTTACTGGAAGAAGCAGTGAAGTGGAAGAGAAAAAGGACACAAAGCATCAGCCCACATTTCCAAAAACAAAACACTTGCTGCTCATATTGGAAAAAAAAAAGACAAACTCAATCACCACCCACAGTATAAAAAAGGCATTTTACATGGATTTGTGATCTAAATCTGAAGAAAAATAATGAAAATTGTATCATAATGGAAAGTATATGTCTGTGGTCATTCACAGGAAAATGTTCATCGATTGTCACTACACAAGATCTACACGGATGAAATGACAGTTTATAAAGAGCTGAGTACGAGGTAATGCTCACCCATTAGTATGCACATGGCACTGTATGTGAACCGAAGTGGGGAGAGAACATGGCCTCTATCCAGTCCATAGAAGTCTTAGAGAGCAAGACAACAAAGACATGGAAACTCCACCAAATTCCACATTCTCACTGTTATGTAAATGCTGGAGGGGCTGATAACAAAAAGTGTCTGTCTCCACTTTCTATAGAACTGAATATTTGTCTCAAACCTGTGTAAAGTGCAGTGAAGTCACACTTGAGGTTGAAGAAGAGTAGCAGTTCCATTTACAGTAGGTGCGTATGAACCATTTTTTTTTCCAGATCACTGGAAGTCACTCTGCCCTGGTCTAGTTATGGAAGCTATCTCTATAATCACAGAATTCTGTACAGGAATGAGCAATGTTACCCCATTTATCACATCACTGAAATCCAGTATTCTCACTGACATTTACCTAGAGTTTTATTTTGCTAAGTGCTCTAAGATTAAATGTATAAATAACAAAATTCACTGACAATACTTGAATCACTATGATCCTGCTAATTTAGCATTTCTTTGATTTTTCACAATTTCACAAATATGGCCAGTAGCATTATTTTCATTGTCAACACAAGGCCATAGAAACAGCAGCTGTGACTGTTCAAATTCAATATCTGGTTAGGGACAGAACTTAGAAGACTGGAACATGTCCTCACTGGCTGAATAGACAGTCACCAAGTCTGTGGTCAGGAAGCTAGAAGAACACATGTTCAAGTGCATTCTAGTCCGATAATCAGATTCTTTTCACAATGTACCATTTTATGCACCTCATTTGTACTCTGTTGGATGATTTTGTCTGCCTTAAGTTTTTTTGTTGTCTTAAAAAAAGGTATCAAATTCCAAGTTTGACTTCAAAAATGCAGGATAAATCTAGTATTTTCAATGTCTCCCAAAATTTTCATTTCCTATTTTCCAAGGGGAGAAAGTTTCAGTGGTATCTGTGAAGTCAATTATTAAGCCCTGTTAGTTTGTATAAAACACAATATGAAATATTGATATTTGCTAAATTAATGGTAGAAAAATAGCTTACTAAATCTTTCATTTTAAAAATTCCTACACAGGTGAAATATTTTTGTAAAATATCTAATTTTTTATGTGAATGAGAAGTATTCAGGTTGGGTGTAGAAGAAGCGAATGATTGCCTGGTGCCAGAGGGCTTCCTAACCCTCGCTATTGGAATATCACACAATAATGGGCTACTCTGTGGGTTCAGGGAGCAGGTGGGTTCTCTTCAGCAGCTGCCAGGGCTCAAACATTGAGTCATCGCCCCAGCCTCTACAGTTACTAATTCTTCTATTGGTGAAAATAATTTCTCAGATAAAATTATTTTCCACTCAAAAATAGGATAAATATTATTACATTAAGAGAAGAAACATATGCAAAAATATTCTGAAGATTATGGTGCTTTTCACATTGTACGAATTAAGGAAGAAACTGTTGATGTAAGCACAACTCAGTACTGCTTCTTGTGTGCTGTGCACAGGGCCACGTGTTCAATTAACAGAACAAATAAGCAATCACAGTAGCCATGTCACCAGGTCTGGATGAACATTATAATTTTATCAAACCAGGAGAAAAGCACAAAATACAGATGTTCCTGACAATCTCGCCCCAGTATTCTTACTGTAACTTCCCATCAATGTTATGTCCCCAAGGTCAGGAGAGTGACACTGAAACTGTAGTCATCATATCCTTGGCCACTCAGTGCAGACTGTTTAAATGACTGGATCTTAAAAATACTCTTTCATAAGAACATACATTTAATCCAGCAAGAAATTATGTCCTGACTTCGTCCAAGGATTGTTGACTTTGTATCTCATTTTAATGTCGATTGTAGGCTTGAACTCAGTATGAACCCAGCTATAATAAAAATAGTACTAAAAGTGTGGTCTATGTTTCATGCCATTTAATCTGGACAATAAATTAGCTTTTATTAACACATTAAACACATTGGCAGATACATCATTACTCATTTTATTCACCAATGAGGAACTCATAGCAGTGTATCAGTAGCCTTCAGCGACTGGCTCAAGGTCAGGAGCGACTTTACAGGAGCCTCTTAACTCACGTATCCATTTCATGGTTCTGTTTGTACCCCAGATTCCCTTTCTAAGGACATTTACTCAGATCTCCTTTCTTTGCTAGTTCTGCCTCTCAAATTGGAATACCAACACTCACCTGGATGCTTACCTCTGCAGGATGATGGCCTCAGTGTACAGAACCTGACTTCATAATAATTGAGGGCTGGAGAGATGGCCTAGCAGTTAAGAGTGCCGACTGCTCTTACAGAGGACCCGGGTTCGATCCCCAGCACCCACATGGCAGCTGAGAACCATCTTTAACTCCAGTTCCAGGGGAATCCAACACCCTCTTTTGACCTCCGTGGCATTGCACGACACGGGTGCACAAACCTACATGCAGACAATACATTCATACACATACAAAAATAAATAAAAATTAAAAAAACAACAAACATAATAATCACCAAATCGGAGAGGAAGCAGTTTACCCTGATCTAAAATAAATGCAAATTCCCTTCAGAACTGAAATTTTCACTTCATGAACTCTGCCAGTGACAGCACAGCCTGTGGGAGTTGAGAACTTCTGTGAGTCATTTTTCCAGTTGTTAATTACCAAAACAATTTCAGAGTTCCTTGTGAGTATCTCCAAAGAGACAAAGTATGATAAAAATGCTAATTAAGATTTTGTTATCCCTGCAGGCTGACACTGTCTCCTGTTAAAAAGTGTGGGAAAGTTTAAGGTCTGATTTGAGAGAGATTTGCAAAGAAGTTTTTGTGTCTCCCTGGATTCCAACTTTTCTGACTTCTTCCAACAGAAATCACCTCACTTATTTATTTCTGAACCCTATCCTACCCCACTTTAAAGTACTCAGCAGGATAACAGAAGCAGAGACTGAGAAAGATATCTCATGAAGGAAGGACATGATGCAAAATTTATATTAGAAAACATTGTACTAATTTGGAAAATGCAATGAAAATGCACAAGGTCGCATGATAGTCATCTTAGAGAATGGCCAAATGAGACTGCAGTCAGACCAGTATTTAACACAGCACCATCACCAATTTAAGGATGGTTAGAACTTCACAGGTGTGACAAGAGAGAAATGCTTTCCTGTTTTCTTAAGATTCACATGATCCAATGTCAACTTCTCAAGGCAACAGCACCAAATAGATGGCACTTTCCTGTTTTCTTAAATAAGATTCACATGATCCAGTCACTTTCTCAAGGAAACAGCACTGAATACATAACACAAATATTCTATTTTAGAATGTGAGGCCCTCACTGTTCTCGTTCTTAAAGAGGAAACATGTATCCAGAATACATAAATTAGTCAAAAAACAAAATATCAAGAAAACAAATGATCCAACCAAAAAATGCAGTAAAGAGCTGAACAGAGACAAATCATATGAAGAGGATGGCTGAGAATCATCTTAAAATGTGTTCAAGTTCACTGATAATTAAGGAAATGCAAATTAAAACCACGTTAAGATTCTATCTTACCCCCCAGTAAGACTGGCTATGATCAAGCTAGAAGGATACCAAATAGTGAGAGTTTGTAGGGAAAGGGGAACACTCATCCACTGCTGGTGGGAATGCAATCTCATACAACCCCTACTGAAATCAGAGTGAAGAACTCTTAAAAGACTCAAAATGAGCCTACCACCTGACCCAGTCATACCACTCCTGGGTATATACCACAAGACTCATATTATCCCATAGATACATATACATCTATGTTTATTGACGATCTCTTCACAATATCAAACAGCTGGACAAAACCAAGTGCCCAGTGAGTGATTAAAGAAAATGTGGTACACCTACACAATGGAGTTTTATGAAGGAGGAGGCCTCTCACAGAGTTTCACTCCTGTACTCCTAAGGAGAGCCCTGAGGCCCTGAATTTGGGGATCTCTTTGGTGATTTCTGGAACCTCTAAAGATAGCTGCCTTGTCCAAAATGAAGTTGTTCTGAACATCACAGGGTAAATTCATTTCTGGGGTCTGCAGTGGCAAAGGCTCAGTTCAGCCCTTCTGTGTGGGAGTTTAATAATTGTCTGAATAGGGCTGGAGAGATGGTCTAGCGGTTAAGATCGCCGACCACTCTTACAGAGAACCCGGGTTCAATCCCCAGCACCCACATGGTGGCCGAGAACCGTCTGAAACTCCAATTCCAGGAGAACTCCAGTTCCAGGGGAATCCGAGACCATCTTCTGAGCTCCGTGGCATTGCACGACACGGGTGCACAAATTTGCATGCAGACAGTACATTCATACACATACAGAAATAAATAAAATTAATAAAAAATTAAAAAATAACAATAAATGAATAAATAAAATAATTTTGAAGACCTTGTAAATATTTTAATACAAAAACATCACAATTTTAAACACAAAGGTTTTTGTTATTTTAAGGATTGCTACACTACTATTTAAATCACTGATTTTTAATGGAAATATATACCAAACATTTACTTTATTGATGTACTCAAATATTTTTGGATAAACCATTATGTCTTAAGTGCATTTGAAAACAATTGTTTCTCATGGAACTGACAAGTTTCTCTGGACAGCTTAATGTGCATATGAATGAGATTTACAATTTTGTTATAAGTTGCTTTTATATGGTTATAAATATTTTTATTGATGCTTTGTGTATTTCATGCATCATTTCTCAGTCCAATTTAGACACGTTCAATTTTCCATATTCCCCACCCACCCATGCATGTCTTGTATCTTTTTCTCAGTCTTTTTAAAGATTTTCTCTGCAGAGGATTATTGTTTGGGCAGATGTTAACTGCTTCAGTCAGTTCTATGACCCAGTCATTGTTGTTCCTCCCTCCCATTTGTTCTGCTCCAAAATATGCCCATATATATATATGATATATGTGATATACATATATACCAACATTAGGACCTATGCAAATAAAAATATGTTTTAGGAGTTCCACATTTTCCCTTTTATTTTTACATTACTCTGAAATATGAATACATACCTCCATCCATATACCACAATTACAAGTCTGAAAATCAGTGGTCAGTTAAAGTCTAGAGCCCGTTAGGGGATTCCATTATAACAGCATAGTTTTGCCTGCAGATAAAAGAAATATAACATTAACTTTGCTCAGCTTTGCCTTTCAACTAGGAATTTGGTGCTGGCATCCACAATGAAGGGATATCATTCACCATCCTTTGTTTGTTGCTGGGACCGGTGTTACTACTTCATTTAGCATAATGGCTCAAAGTTCCAGCCATGTACCTGCAAGTTCATGATGTCATCTTTCCTTACAGCTGCATAGAATTCTATTATGTAGATGATCACATTGTTTGCTATACACTCATCGGCTGAGGAAAACTTGGGTTGCTTCAGCTCTTATTAACTGTGGAAAGAGGTGCAATAAGCATGATGTCAATGTATTTCTGTGATAGGATAAGTCTTGTGGGTATACCCAGAAGTAGTATGAACTGGGCCGGTGGTGATCCTCTTTTGCGGTTCTTGACAGTTCTCCCACCTGCTTCCATAGGGGTGCATGAGTTTACAATCCCACCGGCAGTGGATTAAGTTTCCCCTTTCCCCACAAACCTCTGCCAGCATTTGTTATCCTTTGTTTTCCTGATATAGCTAGTCTTACAGAGTAAGATGAAATCTTAAGGTGATTTTAATTTCCATTTCCTTAATTATTAGCTACGTTGAAAAATTTTTTAAATGTTTCTTAGTAATTTTTCTCCCTCACTGCTGAAGTCTCTGTTCAGTTGTTTACTCCATCTTTAGAGTAGGTCAATTGTTTCTTAGTTCTTTGGGTTTATTTTGTTGTTGTTTTTGTTTTTTTGTTTTTTTTTAATTTTTATTTATTTTTGTATGTGTATGAATGTACTGTCTGCATGTAGGTTTGTGCACCCGTGTCGTACAATGCTGCAGAGGTCAGAAAAGGGTCTCAGATTCTCCTGGAACTGGAGTTCTCCTGGAATTGGAGTTACAGACGGTTCTTAGCCGCCATGTGGGTGCTGGGGATCGAACCTGGGCCCTCTGCAAGAGCAGTCGGTGCTCTTAACCGCTAGGCTATCTCTCCAGCCCCTCTTTGTTTATTTATTTATTTATTTTGAGTAGTTTATAGAACCTGGATGTTAGTTCTCTGTCAGATGTATCACTGGTGAAGGTTTCCTCCCAATCTGTGGGTTTTCTCTTCACTTCCAGGGTTATTTCTTTAGCTATACAGAAGTTTTTGAGGTTGATGAGGACCCACTTGTCACCTACTGAGCTTATTTCCTGTGTAGCTGCTGTCTGATTTAGAAAGTCTTTTCCTATGTGTTGTAGGTTGCTGCCAGCATTTTCTTCTGCCATCTTCATAGTTTTGAGTTTCACGTTGAGGTCTTTAATCCACTTGGAGTTGATTTTTGTACAAGGTGATAGATAGGGTTTTTTGCTTCTAGAAATGGTGATCCAGTTTTGCCAGCACCATTTAATGAAGATGCTGTCTTTCCTCCATTGAGCGTCTTTAGCCCCTTTGTTGAATATGAGGTGGCTGAAATTGTATGAGCTCAAGCTTGGATCTTTAATTTTGTTTCATTGATCAATGGATCTGTTTGTTTGCCAGTACCAGAATGTCTTTATGACTGTGGCCCTGTAATATAGGGTGAAGTCTGGTAAAGTTATCCCCTCTATATTGAAGTTAAGCAACCCTTTTCACTCAGGGCTGCTTAACCTATTTGAGGTCTTTTGTTTTTCCATATGAATTTAAGGATTTTTTTTTCCAAATCTGTGAAGAAACTCATGGGGATTTAAATTGGGATTCATTGAATTTGTATATTAATTTGGGTAGAATGGACATTTTAACTATATATGTTTTTCCAAAACATGAGCATGGGAGGTCTTTCCATCTTCTGATGTCTTTTTCAGTCTCCTTCGGGGGTTTAAAATTTTTGTTGTAGAGATCTTTGGTGTCTTTGATTAGGTTTGTTCCCAGGTATTCTTTTGAGTCTATCGTGAGTGGAAAGGTCTCCTTATATTCCTTTTCCATTGCTTGTAGTTGGTGTTAAGAAAGGTTACTGGTGGGCTGGAGAGATAGCCTAGCGGTTAAGAGTGCCAACTGCTCTTACAGAGGACCCGGGTTCAATCCCCAGCACCCACATGGCAGCTGAGAACCGTCTTTAACTCCAGTTCCAGAAGAACTCCAGTTCCAGGGGAATCCGACACCCTCTTCTGACCTCTGTGGCATTGCATGACACGGGTGCACAAACCTGCATGCAGACAGTACATTCATACACATAGAAAATAAATAAATGAGTAAATAAAAGAAAGTTTACTGGTTTTCTCAGTTAATTTTTTTATTGTGATTGAGTGATGACTTAAATTTGTTGGATACCCCTTCAAAAATTTTTTGGGCCATTTTACTGAAACATTATTTGCAGGACTTTTCTGGTGGAGTTTTTAGCATCCCTTAGGTGAACTATCATATCTTCTACAAAAAGGGATAGTTTGACTTCCTCTTTTCCAATTAGTACTCCTTTCATTTCTCTTTCTTGCATTATTACCTTAGCTACCATTTCAAGCACTATGTTAATGAGGAGTTCCAATAGGGGACAGCCTTGCCTGGTTCCCACCTTTAAGGGGAATCCTTCTAATTTTTCTCCATTTAGGATGATGTTGCAGTGGGTGTATTGTATGTGGCTTTGATTATGTTGAGGAATGTTCCTTTCAGTCTATTTCCCTGTAGAACTTAAAGCATGAAGAGATGCTGGAACTTATCAAAGGGTTATTCTGCATCAATTGAGGTGATCATGTTATTTTTGTCTTTCAGTCCATTTATATGTTTTATAATATTTATTGATTTGTGTATGATGGATCATCGCTGCAGCTCTGGTATGAATCCAACTTGGTCATGATGGATGATCTTTATGATGTGGGTCTATATAAGATTTGTAAGAATTTTGTTGAGAATTTTTCCATCTATATTCACTAATGAGACAGGTCTCTAGTTTTCTTTTTTTGGTTGTTTCTTTGCCTGGTTTTTGTGTTAGAGTGATGCTGGCTTCATAGAAGGAATTTGGGAGATTTCCCTCTTTTTGTGTCCTTCTGAACAGTTTGAGTAGTAGGGTTGTAAAACCTCTTTAAATGTTTTATAGAATTCTGCTGTGAAAACATCTGGGCCTGGGCTTTTTTGGTTGGGAGTTTTTTTTATTATATTTTTAATTTCCTCAAATATTATGGGTCTCTTTAAACTGTCAATCTCTTCTTGGTTAAGCTTTGTTGATTCCCCAGATTTTAGACATTCATCCATTTCTCTTAGGTTTAAAATTTTATTTGAGTATAGGCTTTTGAAGTATTCTCCTATGAATATCTGGACCTTTTCTTTGTTGTGATGTTTCCCTTTTCATCATGAATACTAGTGATTTGGAGTTACTCTTTCTTTCTTGTGGTTAACTGGCCTAGAGGTATGTCTATCATGTTTATTTTTTTTTCAAAGAACCAGCTTTTGCATTCATCGATTTTTGTATTGTTTTCTGTTTCTATTTCATTGATTTCTGCTCTAATTTTTGTTATTTCTTCCTGTCTGTTGGGCTTAGGATTCATTTGTAGTTGTCTCTCAAGTGTTTTTAGCTGCAGTGTTAGATCTTTTATTCGGTCCCTTTCTGTTTTTTATTTTTTTCAGTTTTTTGTCTTTTTTGAGACAGGGTGTCCTTGTAGGCCAAGCTGTCTTGGAACTCACTCAGACTGGCCTTGAACTCACAAGGATCCTTCCTGCCTCTGCCTCCCAAGTGCTAGGATTAAAGGCATGTACCACCACTACCAGCTCTCTCTTTTTTTAAATTTTTTGTCCTTTCCTGTGGGATACTTTAAAAGCAGTCTTAAAGGTGAAATTTATAGCCCCTTCTTGTTTTTTAATGTGGGGACTTGGGGCTATAATTTCACCCTTAAGACTGCTTTTAAAGTATCCCACAGGTTTTGTTGTGTTGTATTGTCTTTTCTCTTTGGTTTCATGAATATTTTTATTTTGTTCTTTATTTCTTCCCTCACCTATTTATTATTCAAGAGTGTGTTTTTTAGTCTTCATATGTTCTTCTATTTAGTAGGGCTTATTCTGGTGTTCATATTGAGCTTTATTGCACTGTGGTCTGATAGAATGCATGAAATATTTTCAGTCCTTTTCTATTTGTAGAGATTTCTTTTGTGTCCCAGTATGTGGTTGATTTGGGGGAATGTTCCATAGGATGCTGAGTAGAAGTCATATTCTCTGGTGTTTGGGTGGAATATTCCATGGATGTCTGCGAGGTCCATTTACTGTATTGTATTGTTCAGTTCTGATGTCTCTCTGTTTATTCTTTTTCCAGTTGACTTTTCCAGAGGGATCAGTGGGGTGTTGAAGTCCCCTGTTATTACTGAGCTGGGATTAATCTTGAGGTCCTGCAGAATTGTGTTTATAAAGTTTGGTGCACCTGAGTTAGTGCATAACCATTTAGGATTTTGAAGTCTTCATGGTTTATTGTTCCTTTCATAAGGATGTAATGGCCTTCTTTGTCTCTTCTGATTAATTTTACTCTAATGTCTCTTTTGTCTGATATTAGAATAGAAAATCTTGCTTACTTTTTGGTACCATTTTTTTGGAATATGCTTTCTCACCCTTTCACTTTAAGTTGGTGCTTGCCCTAGAGGGTGAGATGGGTTTCTTGTAGGAAGCATATGGATGGATTTTGTTTCTTAATCCATTCTCCCAGTCTATGTCTTTTGATTGGGGAGTTTAGACCATTAATGTTTAAGGTTATTATTGAGAGACGTGTGTTGCTTCCTTTCACCTTATTTTTTGTTTGCATTCTTGGTCTAGGTTTGTATTTATGCTGTTATTCTTTTATTAATTTCTCTCTTTAGTTGGTTGGTTATAGTAGCTCCTTTCCTGTTCTTTAAATTTCTTTGAGTATTTTCTGAAGTGTTGGATTCTTTGACATATATTCTTTCATGTTGTGTATGCCACGGATGATTTTTCTTTCTCCTTATTCTATAATTGACATTTTTGATGGGTGTAGTAGTCTCTGTTAGCATCTAAAGTCATTTAGCACTGGGAATACTTTGGTTCATGTTCTTCTGGCTTTCATAATTTGCACTAAGAAGTCAGCTGTGATTCTGATGGCTTTCCCCTTATATTTAACTCATTGTTTTTCTCTTTTGGCTTTTAATATTTTGTCTTTGTTTGAGCATCTAGTGTTTTAACAATTATATGGCATGGAGAATTTCTTTATGTGCTTATCTTATTTGTATGGGTTTGTCTTTTATTCAGTTTGGGGAAATTTTCTTCTATTACTCTGTTGAAGATCTGATCAATACCACTGTCTTGGGATTCTTCTCCTTCCTCTATCCATATGATGTGGAGATATGGTCTTTTCGTAGTGTCCCATATTTCCTCTTTGTTCCACTCTTGTGTTTTTTTTCATAATCTGTACTTGAGCGATCTAGTTCTTCTGTGGTACCCTGCAGGTCTGATATTCTTTTTTCTGCTTCCTCCATTCTGCTTCTGAGGCTTCTCCCCATATTCTCCTGTTGATTGGGTAAGTGTTCAATGTCCTTTTTCACTTCTTCCTATGATTTCTTTAGTATTTCCACTTCGTTCTGGATCTTCTCATTCTCTCTTTTTTTTTTTTTTTTTTTTTTTTTTTTTGTCTTTTGAGACAGAGGTCTCCCTTAGAGCCCAGCTGTCCTGAACCACTCTGTAGACAGGCTGGCCTTGAACACACAAGATACCATTCTCTCTTGTAGCTCCTTGCTTTGAGGTCAGTTTTCTTTTTTCATTTCAGCCTGGGATCTTTTCAGTGTTTCCACTTCCTTCCAGAGTTTGTCATTCTTTCCCTTTAGTTCTTTCCAGAGTTTATCATTGTTTCCTTCTAGTTCCTTCCTGAGTTTTTCATTCTCTCCCCTTAGTTCTCTGATTTATTCTTTTTTTTTTTTAATTTTATTTATTTCCGTATGTGTATGAATGTATTGTTTGCATGCAAGTCTGTGCACCCGTGACGTGCAATGCCGCGGAGGTCAGAAGAGGGCGTCGGACTCCCCTGGAACTGGAGTTCTCCTGGAATTGGAGTTTCAGATGGTTTTCAGCCGCCATGTGGGTGCTGGGGATCGAACCCGGATCCTCTGCAAGAGCGGTCGGCGCTCTTAACCGCTAGGCCATCGCTCCAGCCCTGATTTGTTCTTTATAGTCTTTGATTTCTTTGAGTATGTCTACAGTTGTTCTTCAAAGGTCCTTGTCTTGGTTTCATTCCATGGAGTTCCCTTCATAGGGATCTTCTATAGGACTGGTAGAGTTCAATGTGAATTTATTATGAACTTTTCCCACTTTTTTGTTTGTTGTTGTTGTTGTTGTTATGTCTTTGGCATGTGGGTTTGTTTGTTTGTTTCTTGTTTGCATTCTGGTGCCAATCTCAAATGTTAATATGGAGGACTTGTTGGACACTCACTGTGCTTCCTGCCAGCAAGTTCCTTTACGTTAGCTGTGAAGTCTAGAATCAATAACACTTTTCCCACTGGATCGTCTACACCACAGCACCACCACTTTGAGCTGATACAGAATGTGGGAGTTTTATGACAGATTGAAATGAACTGCCTGTAATGGGGTTTGAGATATCATAAAACACAATGCAGCCTAGCTAATGAAAATGCAATGCCACCAGTGGATGATTTCATTGCTATTGGTTCCTAAGTGATACATTTGATATCTCAAACATTGTAGAATACTGTCAGTGCTCATAGTTATCCTCCAGAACTTGATGGTAATATGGGATTTCTGGAGAGAGAGAGAGAGAGAGAGAGAGAGAGAGAGAGAGAGAGAGAGAACTTGAGACTTAGATTATGAAGTATTCAAACCAGTAAGTGGCCTAGAAGTAAGTGGCCTAAGTACCAATGGCAGTGATTTTTTTACTGGAATATAATGCCCTCTTGGGGTCTTAGAAATTTTCAAAGCATGAAACTACTATGACAGGTTCCTAGAAAGCCAAGATGGAGACACTGTGTTCAGACCTTGTTTGGAAGCTAGGTCTCATATCTTCTGAGAGGGATCTGACAGCTATAAATCATAGAATGAAATGGGACTGCTATGACATGACCAGTTCAGTAAGTTATGCATTTGATCATGAAAAAGCTCCAATATACTTTGGAGTTGTTCTAACCAAGAATAAATATTTCTGCTGTGAATTGGCATATTGATTTTTGGAAGATGATGTGCTGAAACAGCCATTGCATCTAAGGCTGCTGGAACATAACAGGACAATGCAGAGAGAGAAAACAAATGCATTCATCTCTGATCACCAGTAAATTTTCCTCATGCAACAGATTGCCAGGAGCACAGAAGGCCACAAATGGTCAAAGCGTAGAAAATAAAAGAGACCAGAGTTCATGTCCCTGGACAACATTCCTATATTACAACTCACGCACATATGGCTAAGGGACAATTCAGGAAGATGGGGCAGGGGCTGGAGAGATGGCCTAGTGGTTAAGAGTGCTGACTGATTTTGCAGAGGGCCCAGGTTTGATCCCCAGCACCCACATGACAGCTGAGAACCATCTTTATCTCCAGTTACAGGGGAATCTGACACCCTCTTCTCATCTCCACGGCATTGCATGACATGGATGCACAAACCACACATAAAAATAAATAAAATTTTTTAAAAAAGGAAGATAGGGCAGGAAGACTGTAAGATTGGTGTTTGATGTGTGAACATAAGGAAACAGCATCTTCTTGACCTCAGGAAACTTCCTCGTAGGAACATGGATCAATGATGTCAACATGACCAAGACCCATACTGAATCATTCAGACAAAAACCCAACAAGAAACTGGGGAAATGGACAGTAGGCCCATCCTTATCCCAGGAACTATTGGCAACTGATTACTGGTAGATGAGGGAGACCTTATCTTCTCTTATAAATTAACTCTAGATACATTAACTAGACTCTAGTGGATGAACATGCACCCAGTGATATCTATGTACATATCTTTACTGGATAGGCCTTAAATTATGTGACAGAATCCATGCGTAAGGCAATAGGGTAGTATGGATATATAATGAGGTCTAAAGATGATTAAGTTTTATTGTATGAAATGCAAAGTTCAGTAAAAAGCACAGATTGAAATTAATATATATGTGAAGAAATGGGTGACTTTTTCTTTGTTATATTTTATCTTATGTGCATGAGTGTATTGCCAGGATGTGTTTAAGTATGAAATGCCCAGGGAGCACTGAAGACAATGTGGGATCCTTGAGATCCATGGGAAATCAGTCCTGGATATTTGCTCCTCACTATGTCCATGCTGGGAGTGGAAACCAGAATCTCTGCAAGAGCAGTCAGTGCTCTTAACCACTGAGCCATCTCTCTAGTCCCAATAAGAGATTTATTTTCTTCCTATTCTAGACAAAAGAGAGTCTGGACAGAGAGGAATCCTGACCTATCAGAACAAAGGGCCCAGAAGAAGTAAAACAAACAGAAATGAGGCAGTTGAAGTTCATCAGCCACCAACCAGGAACAAACAGCATAGAAACCACATATGATGGAGGATATGGCATGAAAAGCCAGAAATGTGAGTGTCTCTTGACTCAGGGGAGACTTTGCAGGAAACATGAGGGCTTCAGATGTGTTGAACCTGCCGATTGTGTCTGTACAGGATAACAATCATGGAGCTGCTAGACAAGATGATGAGTACAGAAAACAAAACCTCAGGGAACAGGAATAATCCTGCTGTAGAGTGAATCTGTGACTGGATTACGATCTTCATTGGTGCAGAATCCCAAATTTCTTTTTCTGCTCATGCTTTTGCTATTCATTTAAGTATACTCATGTAGAGGGAAAACAAAATGTATCACCATGTGATCCAGCAGAAGGAAATGAATTGTTCAACATACTTTAGATTTGGGGCTTTAAATTTCTTTGAACCTAAATCCTGGGGTTGATGGTGATGGCCTGGAAGACACTCAAAAGGCAGGTAGTGCAAATGGACACACTCCTGCCAACTCTTTCAACATATGAAAAAGGTTGCATGACAAATCATTCAAAAACTACTTGAATCCAAAAGCTGTCACTGTCTTGGGCACTCTCCTTTAAAGAGAACAGTCAAGATGTTGGCTATGGTCAAGTGTGTGAGAATTAAATCTCTGTCCCTCTGTGTGAATTTACATTTGGAAATTTCTAAGTAGTTGGAAAGGAGAAAGAAATTTCCCAGAATTCCAATTATAAGCAGTGATACGAAAGTGGCTGCCGGGCTGGAGAGATGGCCTAGCGGTTGAGAGTGCTGACTGCTCTTGCAGAAGACCTGGATTCGATTCCCAGCACCCACATTGTGGCTGAGAACCGTCTTTAACTCCAGTTCCAGGGGAATCTGACACCCTCTCCTGACATCCATGTTCACTGCACAGCATGGGTGCACAAACCTACATGCAGACAGTACATTCATACACATAAAAATAAATAAAATTAAAATAAAAGAAAGTGACAGCCATAGTCAAATCTCTGTATTCCATTCTGATACCCACTGCATTTTCTTTACATTACAGCACCAGCTTTCCTCTCATCATAACAACTGGATAGAATATTTGTCATCACCAGCACAATGCACACCTGCAGTGCTGCAATATTCCTGATGGGTGGAAGAAAGAGAATCACTTGAGATCTGCAGCATGATGTCATCTTTACACAAAGGGCATTACCCTGTATTAAGAATGTTGGATTTTGATACCAACTACTTTCAGTGATACATCCTAAGGCATCAAAATGTCCCTGTTGAAGGCTGAATTCTGATTACTTGACATGGAAGAAGCATCACAGGGGGTGAGATGATGCACCCTTGGAGAAAAATTGAGATGGAGATAAAATGCAGTCAAAGCCATGACCAACATTGACAGGACAAACTGACATTTGTTTTTTGCATCAAAACAAAGGACTAATGCAGTCATCACCAGTACTATAAGAAAACAGTTGTGAATGGATTTGTACTCTAAGTCATAAGGCAAATAATGAAAATTTCACCATAATAAAAAAAATATGTCTGTGATGTTTCACAAAAATGCATGTTCAATCATCACGATCCATGTTCCATAGGAATAAAAAGACAAATTAGATGATCAAATGTAGAGGTAGCTCATTCCAACTAACATAAAAATATCTGCATGAATGCATATCTGGCTAGGGATATAGATACCCACATTAGCAATATATGATGCCTTGTAATCTTTCATTAAACATAAAAGAAAGACGGGAAAAATCCAATACATTCTACCATCTTATTAGTCTGCAAACTCAGTAGTATTTGATGGCCAAAATAGGCATGCACATTCTTGAGAACAGAGTATTGATCTCTACTGTGTTTCAGTGTAGTGAATTATCATTCGATGGTAAAGAAAAACAGTGAGCAACATTCCATGTACAGTCTGATGCATACAGGGTACTCCCATGTCCAAACCCCTCTAGGTTACCCTGTCCACTTCTATTCATGGGCATTTGTCTAAATAGACACAGGTCTCCAAATAGCAAAGCACATGGCTGCCACATTGTCACATAACTGAAACCAAATATTCTCAATGAAAAATTTATTTACAGTAGTATTTTGGTAAGCATCGTTTAGGAGTCAATGATATGAATGGAAAATTTAGCTGACAATTCATGAATCACTATTATAATGATACTTTTATACTTTGAATTTTACAACCATCTGAGGCAGACAATGGCTTTATTTTCATTGCCTAGAATAGAACAATAAAATACAAAGTGTAAGTAACTATTTAAATTCAAAAGCTGATTGGGGAAAAATGTAAGACAGGAAGAGTTGAACATGCTCTAGCTGGCAAAGAGACAGTCACTTTATTTACTTCACCATTTAAATATTGCATGATTTTTTCTGGGAGAAATATTCTTCTTTTCTAAAGATTAATTTAAAAAATCAACTAATAAAAATGCCTTAAAACAGAGCACTAAATACATATTTCTGATTGTACAGAAATATGAACCAGTTCCAAGTTAGATGTCAAAAGTTCAGGATTACCCTAATAATTATGAAGACTTCTGGAATCTTTATTTGCATCATTACTAACAGAAAACTTTCATTATCAACTTTTCTGTATAAAATTCCCACATATGTGTTAAATTAGAAAGAGAAAAAAGTAGAGCTTATTAAGAAGTATCAGTTTTAAAATATTTATTATAAAAAGTTTTGTTATGTATGTGCCCTAAAATTTATTTACAGTTAATAAATTAAAAAGCTGCTAAATCAGATAGCAGCTGTGAAAAAAAAATAAGGTCAACAGTTGACAAATGTGAGCTTCTCTGCCAATTATGAATTTAGATAATGTGATGCTTGAAAGAGAAATGTCTCCCATAATCTCCAAGTATTTGAATGGTTGATCCATTAGTGACCCAGTTTTGGAAGGGTTGTGGATCTTTTGGGGAGTGTGGCAAAGCTGGAGGAAGCAAGTCAGTAGAGATACGGTTTGAGAACTCGTAGCCTCAGCCCACTTCCAATGTGCAGCCTCTGTTTTGCATGTGAAGATGTGAGCTCTCAGGTTTCTACTCCATCTACCACGCCCACCATCCCTTCCCTACCATGATGGACTCAAACAAGCTAACTGCAGATGCAGAAGTCCCAATACAGAAATAAAACAATACCAGAATAACAATCTTATCCAAAGTATACAAATCCCATTACCATGGACCCTAATGTGTCTGATCTGGAAGAATTTTCCAGATAAAGAATTCAAAAGAATAATTATGGTTCTGGTCAAACAACTCGAAATAACAAAGAGAAATGAACAAGTCTTTCTACATTAAATAATTATACATCAAAATGCTGAAGAAAAAACTAAAATAAATTCTCAAAAGAAAAATGCAATAGGTGAATAGAAAATTTCAGTGGATAGTTTAAATAATAGGCTCAATCGTGTTGAAAACAGAAGTCAGGGATAGAAGACAAACTAGCCAGGCATGGTGTTGCACACCTTTAATCCTGGCACTTGGGAGGCAGAGGCAGGCTAATCTTTTTGAATCAAGGCCAGCCTAGTCTACAGAGTGAGTTCCAGGGAGACCCTTTCATAAAAAAAAAAAAAAAAAAAAAAAAAAAAAAAGACAAACTAAAGGATCACTTGAAACAGGTCAAAAAGAATTTTAGAAAGGAATAAGAAAGCAACATGGAAGAATCTAGCGACATCACGAAAAGACCTAGCTTTCCCATGATGGGCAAAGAAGGAGAAGAATACTGTAAATCAGATTAGGAGACATCAAGGAACTGTGATTATAACTTATATACACAGGAAACGATGTAACTGGCTACAACACAAAATGAACAACATCTCATATAATGCATTTAATGACACACCTGAAAGCTTTGGAAACCCAAAAACAAGCAACACCTAAGAAGAGCAGATGGGAAGAAAAATAAAACCAAGACTGAAATTCATGAAACAGGAACAAAGAAAACAATACAGAGAATCAAGGTGATGAAGAGTTCTCTGAAAACACTGACAACATAGGAAATCCATTACTGAAATTAACCCAAAGAAAGAGAGACAGGACCACTAGTAAAAAATTTGGAGTGGAAAATGGAAATAATACAACAGACCCAGAGGAAATTTAGAAAACTGTAAAGACATATCTTAATCATCTATATTCCGTTATGGTAGACAAGTTAAAAGAAGATTTAGAAAACTGTAATATCATATCTTAGTCATCTATATTCTGTTATGGTAGACAGGTTAAAAGAAGATTTAGAAAACTGTAAGGGCATATTTTAATCATCTATGTTCCATTAAAAGAACTGAAAAAAATTCTGGATATTTATAAACAGACAAAATTCAATAAGAATGACATAAATAATTAAAAGAACCATCTTTTATGTAGTAATAAACTCATCTACATAAAATAAACTAAATATAATAACTAAAATGAAAGGTAAGAAACAATAGCTTTACTTTACATCAATAACAAACATACCAAGAAATGAATCTAGGAAATAATCCTGCACAGGGTACTCACAAAATAAATAAGATTTTGGAATTAATCTAAAAGAGGAAGTGAAGGATTGTACAATAAAAACTTGAAGAAATTGAATATATCAAAAATGTAAAGATTTCCCTTTCTCAAGGACCCATGGGATGAATATTATGAAAATGGCCACCCTACAAAAAGATACTACAGATTCAATGCAATGGCCATTAAAATGTCAGCAGAGGGGCTGGAGAGATGGCTCAGCGGTTAAGAGCTCTGACTGCTCTTGCAGAGGAGCCAGGTTTGATTCCCAGCACCCACATGGTGGCTAAGAACCATCTTTAACTCCAGTTCCAGGGGAATCTGACCTCTGCGGCATTGCACGACATGGGTGCACCAACTTACATCCAGAGAGTACACTCATACACATAAAAAATAATAAATAAATTTAGCCGGGCATGGTGGCACACGCTTTTAATCCTAGCACTCGGGAGGCAGAGGCAGGCAGATCTTTGAGTTCAAGGCCAGCCTGCTCTACAGAGTGAGTTCCAGGACAGCTGGGGCTACAGGGAGACCCTGTCTCGAACAGACAAAAATTAATTAATTAATTAATTAATTAATTTAAAAAAATAAAAAATAATAGTGTATGAAATACACAAATCATCAATTAAATAGTATTTATTAGTAAATGGATCCTAATTTTTTTTCCTTCTGTTACTGGAGATTGAACCCAGAGCCTTGCATACACTGGGCAAGTACTTTACCACTGAGATTCACCCCCTACCTCCTGGATCTTAAGCTGTTTTTAGACTAAAGTAGATGGTAGAGACAGTTGGGTATGGACTTGAGGTTCACATGAAATTAATATTTTATTTTGATTTCTTTGCCCTGGTCACAGCCTGGGATTTTCTTTTTTTTTTTTTTTTTGGTGGTGGTGGTGGTGGTGGGAGGAACACAAAAATTTTCTGTCATGAAAGCATTTTCCACCAAATGAGCCTCATGCTTCATGTAATACATCTTCCTGGGGAAAGAGAGGATGAAAATGCCTTTTTATTTCTCCTCACTGTTCACAGGCCTCATTTTTTGAATACTGTCTCTAAGGCTTACTGGATTTTGTTTTGGATAGTATTTTGTTTACATAATGAGAAGCCCTGGAGTCTAAAATTGTTGTGAAATTAATTTATTTGTTTTATCTCTCGTACTGACAATAAAAAAAGTCCTTACTAAAGAAAAAAAAAGGGGGGGGGGATGGAGAGATAGCCTAGCGGTTAAGAGCACCGACTGCTCCTGCAGAGGACCCAGGTTCAATCCCCAGCACCCACATGGCAGCTAAGAACCGTCTGTAACTCCAATTCCAGGAGAACTCCAGTTCCAGGGGAATCTGAGACCCTCTTCTGACCTCCGCGGCATTGTATGACATGGGTGCACAAACCTACATGCAGACAGTACATTCATACACATACAAAAATAAATAAAATTTTAAAAAGTTAAAAAAAAAAAACTCCTAGAGGTATTACCGGTGACCCGCTCTACACTCCTGACTCACTTGAACCGTGTCAGAGATGGCAGATCTAGAAATTGGTTGAGCAGAGTCCTCTGGTTAGGATCTGTCTGCCTAGCCTCTGTTTACCATAAAAGATTTCTTTAGATATGCAGTCAGTCATGCTGGTTCCCTTAGTAAATGCTTCTTTATATTAAAAGGGCAAGAGAGAGAGAGAGAGAGAGAGAGACTCCTAGATAGATAGATGGCTAATTCATGTTCATGATGGTCCTGATGGCTGTTCCTGATCCCTTTCTCCTTGTATCTTTGTACGACCATATTTATATATATAATATATATATATATATATATATATATAGCCCAGTATGCTGAGAATTATGCATGTGCAGAGCTTGTCCCTCATCAACCTAACCTGCCCTAGGCAGGCGAGATCATGGAAGCAGCTGGGCCAATCACAAGGAGACAAGAGGAGAATGGGAATGCGAACAGTACATAAACCCTAGCCCTGCCCCCAATAAATGAGTCCATGACAGCTCGCCCTCTGTCTGTTTTCACCTGACTCCCAGGGTCTGTGTCTTGACTCTGCGCCTCTTGCCCCCTTTCCTTCATTCGGAACCCAAATTACCCAGCAGGCCTGGGGGATTGTCTACATCCGGAGCCCCATGTAGTTTTTCAACCCACCCACACACACCCCGTGCTGGTGAGGCACCCGCTTCCTTGATTGGTGAGTAGGCCCCCTTCTGTGTTCTTTGGTCTTTAAGCCGTGCACTAGAGTGAGCACCCAGCCCCCAACGCCCCCAGACCCCTCTCCTCCCCACATTCCTGCCCTCATGGATAATATTCCTCCCCACATTCGGGAGCCATTGATGGCTACCCCACTTCTCCAGACCCGTGGCCTTAAAATGAAATCCTGGGATTGGATTGATTTGGGAGGAGACCCTTTGCATTGCCCTTCCTCGCCGTAATTGCAAAGCTTAAGGGCTCCTCAGTAGAGGATGTTCTGCATGAGCATAACTCAGCCTGCCACAACACCGAGAAGTTGGCCCTGCCCTGTGTCCCTGATTTTCACCAGGACAAGGAAGGTTTCCCCCAATCCCCACGCCCCCAAACTCCCTTCAGTTGCCTCTGCTAGGGATACTCATTTGCCCACCACCAATATACACTTGGAG
This sequence comes from Rhizomys pruinosus, assembly GCA_009823505.1. NCBI lineage: Eukaryota > Metazoa > Chordata > Mammalia > Rodentia > Spalacidae > Rhizomys > Rhizomys pruinosus. The sequence goes on along the minus strand of VZQC01006114.1, from coordinate 635,983 downwards.
AGGGGTGCAGGAAGCTCTCTTCCACCGGAGGACCTAGAGACATATCGTTTGGTTGGCTGTGTCTTTTGGGTAAAGCTCAATTCTTTTTCTTTTTTTCTTTTTATTTCATTTTGGTTTTGTTTAAACTCAAGTTTCTAGTCTGGGGAGCTCGGTTAGGAGAAACTGGACACAGTATTGCTCTTTGAGCATGGAGATGGGGGACGACCTAACTCTCCACTGGTAAAGTGCGAACATGGGGGTCACCTCAGTGATATGGAATCTAGGCAAGGGGTCTGGATTTTTGGTTCTGGGAATGACAGGGTGACGGATTTAAAGGCCTAAAATTTGGTTTGTATCTGCTTTCAAAAGGTATTGTGTGAGGTAACTTGCTTGCTTTGGAATTACCTATTTTTCTGAGACCTTTGCAGGCCAGATTCTCTGGGTGGATGTATCCCTGATTTAACATTAACTAGCCTTGGCTGGGAATGAATTCTTGGACTATGTGTGGTGGCACATTCCTTTAATTCCAGTCCTTGGGAAGCTGAGGCAGGCAGTTCTTTGTGAGCTCAAGGTCAGCCCATCTGGTCTGCTTTAGTGAGTTTCCTCTACCCAGCTGCTACCTCAAAGGACCAGAGAAAATCTGCCTCTTACTCGCTGGTAAAATTTGCACCAGCAGTTAGTCAGGAATCCTGGTCTGTCTTGGGAGGAGGTCTTAAGAGCTTGGGGAATTCCTGAGCTCTCTAGAGTGCCCACGTGGCAACCGTTCAGTCTCTGCTAGAGACCCATTTTGAGGTCTCTCACCTGGATCATGGCGTCCAGGGGTGCATTATAGGCTCTTGCCTCCAAGGAGTGAGAGAGAGAGCAGTCTGGAACAGCTTTTGGGCTCTGTTATGTTTCTGCAAGAATTTTTGAACCTGTTTCCCTTCCTCCGTTTTTCCTCATGGGAGGAAAAGGGACCTCTCAGGGTCTGTGCCCTCCTTGCTGATCTCACAGGCAGGCTGTGTGTTTGTGTTGAGGAAGAGTTGGTCTCAGAGAACTGGGTGATTCAAATTCATGAAAACTGTACTTCACTCCATGCTTTTAATCTCCTAGACAGGAGTGGTGGCACACACCTTTAATCCTAACACTTGGGAGGCAGAGGCAGGCAGATCTTTGTGAGTTCAAAGCCAGCCTGATCTCCAGGACAGCTAGAGCTACAGGGAGACCCTGCCTCAAAAAAGCAAAAAAAAAAAAAAAAAAAAAAAGATTGTGATCACTTTAAGATGATAGAGCAACCCTCTTGCCCCAGGCTCCTGATGTTTTAGATGTGTGTTTGAGTCTTTTTAAACTATGGAACCTCAGTTCAGCTTATGGATAAGAACCTGTTTGGAGGGTGTAAGTGCCTTAAGCCCTCATACTTAGTAAAATCTTATTCTGACCTGCCTAATCAGAAATATAAATATTTTAGTGGTATAACTTGGGTACTCCAAAAGAAAAATATTTCCAAACTCTCTTCCAGCACTTGGGAGACAAAGGCATGTGAATATCTTGGTGTGGTTTCAGGGGAGAACTGATACCAGAATGGCTTGGGCCAGCCCTGTTTCTTGCTCCAGGGTGGGAGAGCTACCCTTTCTAGGGTAGCTAATGGGCCTTATTGTGTTTCCTATCTGTTTCCCCCACCTCCTTCCTCCTTTTAGGAAGCCAACATACCTCCCTGGGTTTGAACTGGTGTCCTGCTGGTCTGCTGGTCTGGCCACTCCTGGCAGTTCCCCAGCCAGGTGTGGTGGGCCACACCTTTAATCCTAGCATAGCCAAAGTCTTTAGGTATAGAGATCATTACTGTAGACTTTCTGAGTCAGAAACAAATAAATGATCCAATTTAATCCTAAATGAAAAATAGGAAAATTTGCTCCCAGCTAGACGACCTCAGTGCTGTATAAATTGTGAAGACTACAGTGTTGTTTTGTTGACTGTTATAAACTTAAGAGTCATATTTTACTCTGATTTAAGTTTTCATCTCTAGAGTTTTCATCAAGGTGCTGATGGAGCTGTTTACAAGTAAAAGCATTGACTAAAACGTTAAACATTCCTGTTTATTATTCTTAGAAGTTCACTGGTTTCTTTCATAAGCAAAAAGTACCTTCTTAAAATTGCACTTTCAGAAGTTTCAATCCTTTTCCCTTGAGTTTGAGTTAGGAGCTGTTACTTTGTAGCAGATCAGTATTCACAACCTAGCTGGTTCACCAGGAGAACAGAGGCTGACCATGGGGCTCTCACATTGGATGATGGTCACAGTGAAGGAGAAGGTATTTTTGTGGCAGTGAGGTGGCAACCTCAGAGACATGTAAAAGATGAATTGAATTTTAAGATAATGTGAAATCTTGGCAGAGAACGTTTTAATAAATGCCTTAAAGTATTTAAATATTCTTCCATATTCCAAAATGTAAAATGTAACATGACAAATTTTATGTGTCTGACATTGTATCTGGGAAGGAAGGGCAGATTTAAATCCTTCACAATCTGCAGTTGGAGGCCTGACAGGGCTACATGAATCTTCATATACATAGTCTTTGGCCCAAAAGGAAAGTTCTAAAAATTGCTCTGCAGTGGGGGTTTTGTACATAGCAGAGCAGCTCCCTCACTGCAATCTATTGAAAGTCAGCCCTCGACACAAGAAAAAAGAAAAGAAAGAAAAGAAAAAATAAAAGAAATAAAAAGTTGCTGTGTGAAGCTGTTTGTCATTGACCATTTGCATCCCTGCCATAAAGCAAGTGGCAGGTTGCCTAGGTATATATAGAAGGTGTTTAGTCCTGAGATGTTTGAAACTAAGAGCTCAATTTTTATTGAGCATTTCTGTGATTTTTCAAACTATTGTATTTGAGATAACTGTCCCATCTCATTACATGGGAAATAAGTGTTAATTATTTAGTAAATCTGCACAATTAAGTGTTAATCTGCTTATGAATGTTATGTCTCATTGTATCAAAAAGGGATATAAAAAGTGATAAAAATGTTAAAAAGATATTTTTAGTAAGGATTTATGTAAAGATGATGAAAAAGTTTATGCAAGTGATTAAATTCTGAGGAGGTTTGTTGTGACAGGTAAAAAAGACACTATATAAATAAATAATATATTTATATATAAATATATACATATATAAATAAGCTTAAATTTGTAAGGCTCAGTCAACTAGTTTAAAAATCAAAATGTATATCTAGTCAAGGTTTGTTTAAGTGTGTTCAGCTTTTGTCCAAGCTTTATATGCATATCACATGGCACTTCAAGGTTTAGTAAAATGATAAGATATCCGTATTAAGTTAAATTGGTATAAACATTCAAGCCAGTTTACTAGTGGCCTGAATAGGATTGTGAATATGCAGAGTTGTTAACTTTCAGTCCTCTCCTAGCTTAAACCTGACTCCCTGTTACAGGTTTGGATTAAATGGACACAGCAAATGGTGGGTTACCTATGACAACGAAAATGTACTTTATGTTTCTTGCAGAGTTATTTTGATATTTTCTATTTGCCTAACCAGAAATTTGGCTCAAAAAGCTAGATTCTATTTCTAAACCAACTTCATGCAGTCCAATAGAAGACAGTTTAGATGGACTTGGTAATACTTATCAGTTTATTTCCTGTCTTCTGGTATGTGTTACAACTCCTGTCTTTCTGGGAAAACTAAATCAGGATAAGGGGTCGGAAAAGGAAAAAGACTGTTCCTGTTTGTAGTAATTGTAATGAACAGTTTTACATTTAAAATATGCCTGAAATTGTTTAATTCGATCTTGTTGGTTATGCCTGCATAACGTATGGTGTTAAGTCTCTCCTCCAGTCAGTATTATACAAGGCTGCTTGAACTTTTGTCCAAGCCCTATCTAGAATGTTATACAGTAATTAAAGGTGTTAGGCTGGTGTAACTTCTCCTTTCTGTATGGATAACAACCATACATAATGCCCATACCCATTCGGCCGAAAACAAAAGCTGGTTAATGTGGGCTACCTATATGGACCAAAAGAAAAGTATAACCAAAAGATAAGTAATCATTATTATATTTCCTTTAAAGTCTGAGAGATTGTGCCTCCAAATACTAGATTTTAAGTCATTTAAAGTCATATGAGATTTGTTGTTACCAAATAACAAAGTTTCTTCTCTCACTACCTAAGGGAAAACTCACACCCACCGTGACGATTGAAATTTCCTGGAAAGCAGATGCTGAGTCCAGACACCATGGACAAATGAACAAAAGAAGCCCAATAATGGATGCTTTGGAATCCCTGGTGGAGAAATTCTAAAGGACTTTTTTTTTTTGTTTGTTTTTTTTAATTCACCCTGTTTCTCTCTTGGTTCCCTTCCTAGAAAATGTACCTGGCCCTCTGCCTCCCAGGCACTAGTCAAGGATTTTGTTCTCCTGTAACTATACATTTTGGGATCTTTTAGATAGATCAACTGAGCAGGTACCCAGTCACCACCTGTATTCAGCATGGAAGAAATCCGAGTAGCCTGCACCCTGATTCCCTCTTGCAATTGGGTGACCTCCTCGAGGGCATGTGATAAAAGTAGGAGCTAAAATTGGCTAGGCAGTTTAGGTAAGACCCTCCAAACAGTCAGTTTCTTTCTCAGCTGAGAGCTGGGGACTTCCTGGATCTGCAGTGGACTTATCCTTCTGGTTGCTCTGACTCTTGGCTCATACATCTTAATCACTTGTCAGATTTATGACCAGTAGGTAAATTCCATTAAATCTGGTGCTAAGGACCCAATACAGCCCCCCTAGCAGAGATCATCCCATCTTGGAGACACCAACTGTGGTTCACTCTTTGCAAACTTCTTCAAAGATTTGAAGCCACCTATATGAGAGGGAGAGATGAGTTGTGACCCCAGGTTTTCCTCATTCTGCCTGACCCCTACAAGTCTACATGTTGAACTTGGTGACATTTTAAAGGCCCCTGTCACAACAGTTTATTAACTAACACCTTGACCCTTGGTCTCAAATTATTCTCCCTTAATCTACCTGCCCGAAGTCATATCCTTTGTACTAGCTTTGTTTCACAGGCGTGGTCAAGCTAAAGTCCATTTTTGATCCTGCTGCACTGGTCCCCTGGGGCGTCCTCTACCTCCTGGCCCTTCTCTGCCTTTTTCTCTTCAGGTGTCTCTTTCACTTCTCCCACAGCCAATGCCAGGTCAACAAAACAATGACCCAGGTCCTCTCGAAAAACTAGATTTTACGGAATGTGCTTCCATCAAAGAAGTGAGGGGAGAATCTCAGAGAAGGTCTAAAATCACTTAACATTGACACATGTAAAGGTTAAAAGGAAGTAGAACAATCTTGACACTAACATGTGAAAGGTTAAGGCTTCTCTCAGCATGCTTATTTCACAGATGAAAGGAATTCTAGGGTCAGCAGAGTGCTCACCTGGCATTCCAGAGAACAGGGGTGTGAAATGAACTCTTTTTGATGCCCATGTCCCTCTGTGAGCAGAGATGCAAGCCTGAATATCCTGTCCCAGACTACAGCAAGGCATTACCATCCCTTATCTGAAAGATTATTACAGAGCTGTAGTAAGAAAACTGTGTGGTATTGGCATAAAATCAGACACATCAATGAATGGAATTTCCGTGAGGACCCAGAGTTCAATATGAACATTTCCAAACAGGTGAATTTTACAAAGGAGCCAACATTACACAGTGGAGAAAACACTGCTTGTTCATTAAATGGTGATCAGCAAACAGGATAAGGGCAGGTAAAACATAAAACTAAATCCCTATCTCTCATCATATATAGAGCTCAACTCCAAATGTTATCGGGGACTTCAGAATAATAGGTAATACCCTGATGCAGGTATAGGATAAAGTAGGAAACACATTGGAAATTATAGGCACAGAAAAGGACTTTCTGAGCAGGATTCTTGTATCGAAAGCATTGTCTAACAGTTGACAAATGGAATCACATGAAACTAAATACATTCAGTACATGAAAGAATCTGATTAGAGTGAGAAGGTGACCTACAGGATGCAGAAATTCTTTACCATGTATACCTGTGAAAGAGCATAGTATCAAGAATATACTAAGTATTAAAAAATCAGTCACTGAAAAATTAAAAAACTATAAATAAAATGGGAAGGGCAGGATACGTGACCAGGTGGTTCTCTAAAGATACAAACAAATGGATGAGAAATAACTATATACCATGGCTTACAGGCAAGATCTTTGTAAACTCAAACCAGACAAATATATTAAGCATTGTGAATGGGGGGCTGGGTCACTAGTGCCCAAACATAACTGATGGTATTATTCGAACTGTAACTTCTGAGTGGGATGTCTGTTCTTATTAAAATTTTTATTCAAGTTTTGTGCGTCATACATTTCTTAATCAAATTTAGACCCATTCCCTCTTCGTGCTCCCCCACCCACCAGAGTCATGCATTCTGCCATAATGTCTTTAATCAGTTTTTTTTTAATTTTTTTTTTTTTTGTGCAGAGGTTTGTTGGTTGGGCGGAAGAAGTTTGCTGTTCTCAGGCAGTTCTTTGACCAAGTCTTTTTTGTTGTTGTTTCTTTCCAATTTGTGTTTCATTTCAAAAATATTGATATATATACACTGCCAAACATATACCAAAGTTATGACACCTGGAGTTAAACTATACATTAATTAGTAAACATGTTTAGAGATTCACATATTGACAGTAGAGTTATATGAGCTGTATGTAGTTAAGGAAAAAAAATATTACTGACCTGGCCTGTAGGTCAGTCAATTGGGTCCTAGAAAAGAAGGTGAGAGGGGAGAATGGCAAGGGTCACGAGAAATGGAGACAAGACAGGGTTCTGATCAAGTCTCATTTATTGTGAGCAGAAGCTCCAAATATAAAGGCAGAGCAGACTGTGAAAATCCATAAGAGGAAATTAAACAGCAGATACATATCATTTGTCACATAAGCAAAATCTCAGCAGAGTGTGGGGAACTTATTAGGCCTGCATTTCTATCTCAGTTCCTGTTCTAAACCACAGACATGTTATTTTTGTACTTAAGGGGTCACCAGTGCATATAGTACTTGCTCAAGAAGATAGAGTCATTAACCCTGATTGCTGCAAGCAGGACTCCTGCAATAAACCTTGGGATAGCTTTCAGGCCAGGCTCCTGGCAGGTCCCCCTTCTTTATATAAAAAGAAAAATAAATGGCAAAGAAAGTCTGTGTCTGTCTTAGGTTCGGTCCACTCAGGCGCCCTCCTTAGCCATTGTTGGGTAGGTAACCTCTGGCGTTACCCCCCTGTCTTAGCTTGGTAGGGCAGGCTAGCCTGATTCTGTGACCCCATTACCCGTCAATGACTATCCAGCTTAGCAAGCCTTATCATCATAAAAATGTGCCTCAGTACAAATGGAGGAATCCTGCGTTGTTGGTAATGAACTTGCAGGGGTTTGGCCTGAATGGCCTCAATTTGAGAATGTAAGAATGCCATTAATTTATTAAAGATCACTGGGCCCAAAGATATCACAAAAAGCAGCCCAAGCAAGGGACCAAGGATAGTGGGTAGAAGGGTGGCAAGCCAAGGGGAAGGCTGCTGAACCAATTACTAAACACATCCTGTTCACTTTTCTCTTTGTAATTTGCTTTATTTTGCATAGCTTCTACTAAACTTTTAGGAGGGATCTTTTAAGACGCCAGAATGAATGATCAGCAAAAAAGCAACATTCCTTTTTAGGGCCACCACAAGCCTCCCTGTTGTAATAATAATAGATCTAAACCTCTTCGATTTGTAACACTATTTCTGCCAGAGATGAGAGGGACTCTTGTAAATGACAACTGCTTTTTCTAGTTTTTCTATATCTTCTATCATATAAGCTCTAAGTACATTATAACCTTGTTGTTGAGTAATTAGGGCTGATATCCCGGTGCCAGTCCCTGCCAAACCCAGTCCTAACAATACTGCAACAGTAACTGCAGTCATGGGTTCTCACTTATATCTAATCAAGGCAGGGGATGTCCAAAATTGTTGAGCTCCTCACTAGAATAATAGTTACTCTAGGTACTTAATTGAACTGTGACACAAAAATCTTTTTCTAATAATGTCTTAGCCACACAGGAAGTGACGCCAGCTGGAGCAGGACCCACAAAGCATTAAAAGGAGGAACTAATATTCACCAGTATAGTTGAACAATGTGTAATTACACAGAATCAGAGTAAGGGGCTGACACATTTCCAATGCAGATTCCAGTACCCGAATATCAGTCAAAGTAAGTCTTGGTCCTGATTGATCCCACCTCACTACCGAGTGATTATTTGTTTGTAACATTATCCAGAAATTGCTTATTCCTTCATAAAAGTGGAGGGCAAGAAGATAAACAGAGCCAGCAATTTTGAGTGAGATTAGGTCGAGAGACGATTTAGGGCTTGATAAGTATAAGACAGTAGGTTGAGCAAAGTCTCTCACTAGAAGTGGAGCAAATGGGATAATATGCGGCAGAGAAGCCTCAGGGCGATAAGGATGGATGGTAGGGGAAGTAGATACAGCAGGAACCGGGCTCACAGGGACAGATGGGGAAGGCTTCTGGGGAAGCATCACAGGAATTACCTTAGGCCGTCTCTGTGGACCACCGTTTGGGGGAGCCAGCACTATGTTGGGACCTATACCTGTCTTACGATAGATTGGCAACTCAGAATGGCATATCATAAAATGAACCCCTATATCAGTCCCACTCTTGTATAATCTAAAACCCCAGGCAGGTCCTGTAGACCAGGCACTTGATTTTTTGCCCTGTTCAGTGAAGTTAATATTAAGTATGTTGGTATTACCCTTCCGGGAGACATGGATCAAATCAGAATGTCCGGGTGAAGGATTCCTACCTGAACGCGGAAGTCTCACACCCCCAATATGCACAATAATAGTCACTATGTCCTCCACATCCTCTACAGCTGGCACCATCTGCCGGGCACACGTAAAACCCCAATTTTTGCAGTTCCTCTTTGGCTAGGTTGGTGTGACAACCTGCATGTCCACGGGGAGTGGCCCGATCCCTGGCAAAATGAACAGAGTCCGGATCTTGCTCAAGCAGACGGCAAATGTCCACCTCTAAGGTAGGCCACCAAGTACCCCTGGGATGAATTTCGCTGAATTGAGCCACCACCGACTGCAAACTGGGTGTGATGATCTGCCAGGTTATGTTCCAAGGTTCATGAATGTTGGTGGCAGGAGTGGCCCAAGGTATGTAGATGCACAGAATCACTGCATTCAGGAGCTGTAACATCTCTGATCACCTGTGGAGAAATGGATTGATCTCAGGAACAAGAGTCATTCCTGATGATTGGTTAATTTGTCTGCATGAGCCTCTCAGAGCAGCCATCATGCTGAAATCAACTTCTTTTGAATAGAGCACTACTGATCCTCGTCCCCATAATAAGGACTGGATCTGGTCTTTCCATTATTAGTAAGAGGGATCTTTCCACATGATTGAAGCATAATGTTCTTTTGCTGTGGACTTCCAGAATCTATCTGCTGCCATGCGTCCNCCCCCCCAATTACAAAGGCCTTTTGCCTATAAGTGGGATATATGCAAGGAGAAAGCAGTAAGTCCCTGTTGTCGAAGACCTGGTGTGAGCATGAAAAAAATATTATGAGACATCACTTGTTAATGGACAACTGGCCTCTGAAATGCCAGAGAGTGTTACCAAAGGCCACGAAAGCAATACTGCAAAATATTGGTCTCCCTGAGACAAGCAAGACTCCTCTGTCAATATCAGCTATGCCTCAACAGCCTGGAGATACTGTACAACAGTAGCAGCCAAGTGTCTATATATATCCCAAATATAATTGGCTATTAGCTCTCTCCTTGGAGGAATAACTTAAAGTGGATGCCACAAGCTTATGTCCTCTAGTGGTTAAGAGATATTATAAGCCACAATAAGAACTTGTCACCCTTTATAGAGAAGCAACAGTTCGCAGATTAGCATACCATCCAAGCATCTGTGTCTATGCTCACAGCTTAGCTTGACATAATAATTAGTACTGCTTAAATGCCTGTACATCCAATTGCTTGTGCTTTGTTAGTATGACTACAAAGGTATCATTGCAAAAGCTGTCAACCCATGAAGGGAAACAACCTGAACAGACTGGAGTCCAAAATGACAACTCCAAAGAAAGTAGACTGCTTTCTTTTCACCCACTTGTGCCCCTTTCTCAAAGCCCAGGGAAGAAATTGCTGAAGAGGAGGCATGGTAGAATATAAGGGCTGCAGAGAGATAGGTGTGAATCATGAGACTACAACAATATAGTCTGGACTCCTAATTGATCAGCATGCCTGTGCATACAAGCTTGTCCAACTGGACTATGGGAACCTTGGGTTGTTCAAAATTTGGACACAGATACCTGCAAAATGCACCAATTACCTAATTGTATGGCAAGCTAAGCAACATCATTGTTATCTGAAAACAACTGTGTAGAATCCCTTAAAGATAAAAATAATTAAAAAATAGAATAAAAAATATTAAAAAAAGAAAGTATATTCTCTGGTGTTTTTATGGAATATTCTGTAGATATCTGTGAGGTCCATTTGTTGTATTGTATTGTTCAGTTCTGATGTCTCTCTGTTTATTTTTTGTCCAGTTGACCTATGCAGGTTGTTCAGTGGGGAATTGAAATCCCCCACTATTAGCGTACTGCGATTATTCTGTGTCTTGAGGTACAGAAGGATTGTGTTTATAAAGTTTGGTGCACCAGAGTTTGGTGCATAAATATTTAAAATTGTAAGATATTCTTGGTTAGTCGTTCCATTGATAAGGGTATAATGGCCCTCCTTTTCTTTTCTGATTAATTTTACTCTGAGGTTTATTTTGTCTGATAGTAGAATAGCTACTCCTGCTTGCTTTTTGTACCATTTGCTTAGAATATTCTTTTCCATCCTTCACTCTAAGGTGCTGTCTCTCCTTTAAGGTGAGATGGGTTTCTTGGAGGCAGCATATAGATGGATACTGTTTCCTAATCCATTCTCCCAGTCTATGTCTTTTGATTGGGGAGTTAAGACCATTAATATTTAAGGTTACTACTAAGAGATGTGGGTTGTTTACTTTCAACTTATTTTTTGTTTACATTCTTGGTCTAGGTATGTTTTTATTCTGTTAAGGTTTTGGTAATTTTTCTCATGGGTTGCTTAAGGATAGTTGCTACTTTCCTCTGTTCTTTGAATGGCTTCAAGTATTTTATGAAATGTTGGTTTTTTTGACATGTGTTCTTTCATTTTATTTATGTCCTCAAAGATTTTTCTTCCTCATTCAACTATGATTGACATTTTTGCTGGGTAAAATAATCTGGGTTGGCATCTAAAGTCATTTAGTACTGGGAATACTTCGTGACCTGTCCTGCAGGTCAGTCAACCGGGTCCTAGAAGAGAAGGTGAGAGGGGAGAAGGGCAAGGGTCGTGAGAAATGGAGACAAGACAGGGTTCTGATCAAGTCTCATTTATTGTGAGCAGAAGCTCCAAATATAAAGGCAGGCTGTGGAAAATCCCATAAGAGGAAGTTAAACAGCAGATACATATCATTTGTCACATAAGCAAAATCTCAGAGCTGTGGAACTTACTTAGGCTGCATTTCTAACTCAGTTCCTGTTCTAAACCACAGACATGTTATTTTTGTACTTAAGGAGTCACCAGTGCATATGAGTACTTGCTCAGAAGATAGAGTCATTAACCCCTGAGTTGCTGCAAGCAGGCTCTTGCGATTAACACTTGGGTAGCTGCAGGCAGGCTCCTGCAGGTCTCCCTTCATTATATAAAAAGGCAAAATAAAGGCAAAGAAGCTGTGTCTGTCTTAGGTTCGGGTCTGCTCAGGCGCCCTCCTTAGCCGTCGTTGGGTAGGAAACCTCTGGCGTTAACCCCCTGTCTTAGCTTGGTAGGGCAGTCTAGCCTGATTCTGTGACCCCGTTACCCATCGCTGACTATCCAGCTTAGCAAGCCATATCATCATCAAAACGTGCCTTAGTATGAACGGAGGAATCCTGCATCGCCAATTGTTGGTAATGAACTTGCAGGGGTTTGGCCTGAATGGACTCAATTTGAGAACGTAAGAATGCCATTAATTTATTAAAGATCACTGGGCCCAAAGATATCACAAGAAGCAGCCCAAGCAAGGGACCAAGGATAGTAGGTAGAAGGGTGGCCAGCCAAGGGGAAGTGCTTAACCAATTACTGAACCATCCCTGTTCTTTTTCTCTTTGTAATTTTCTTTGATGCAAGCCTTCTCTAACTTTTAGGAGGGAATCTTTAACGACGCCAGAATGATCAGCAAAAAAGCAACATTCCTCTTTTAGGGCAGCACACAAGCCTCCCTGTTGTAATAACAATAGATCTAAACCTCTTCGATTTTGTAACACCATTTCTGTCAGAGATGAGAGGGACTCTTGTAAATGACTAATTGCTTTTTCTAGTTTTTCTATATCTTCATCTATGGAAGCTCTAAGTATATTATAACCTTGTTGTTGAGTAATTAGGGCTGATATCCTGGTGCCAGTCCCTGCCAAACCCAGTCCTGACAATACTGCAACAGTAACTGCAGTCATGGGTTCTCGCTTATATCTAATCAAGGCAGGGGATGTCCAAAACTGTTGGAGCTCTTTACTAGAATAATAGGTTACTCTAGGTATTAATTGAACTGCGATACAAAAATCTTTTTCTAATAATGTCTTAGCCACACAGCAAGTGATGCCGCTGGAGCAGGCCCACCAAGCATTAAAAGTAGGAACTAAATATTCATAAGTATAGTTGGATAATGTATAATTACACAGGTCTGAGTAAGAGGTTGACACATTACCAATGCAGATTCCAGTACCACGAATATCAGTCAAAGTAAGTCTTGGTCCTGATTGATCCCACCTACACACAGAGTGATTATTTGTTTGTAATACATTACCAGAAATTGCTATTCCTTCATAAAAGGGAGGGCAAGTGGATAAACAGAGCCAGCAATCTTGAGTGAGATTAGGTCGAGAGACATTTAGGGCTTGATAAGTATAAGACAGTAGGTTGAACAAAGTCTCTTCACTATAAGGTGGGGCAAATGGGACAATAGGCGGCAGAGAAGCCTCAGGGTGATAAGAATGGATGGTAGGGGAAGTAAATACAGCAGGAACGGGGCTCACAGGGATGGATGGGGAAGGCTTCTGGGGAAGTGGTGCAGGAATTACCTTAGGCTGTCTCTGTGGACCACGGCTTGGGGGAGCCAGCACTATGTTGGGACCTATACCTGTCTTACGATAGATTGGCAATTCAGAACGGCGTATCATGAAATGAACCCCTATATCAGTCCCACTCTTGTATAATCTGAAACCCCAGGCAGGTCCTGTAGACCAGGCACTTGATTTTTTGCCCTGTTCAGTGAAGTTAATATTAAGTATGTTGGAATTACCCTTCCGGGAGACATGGATTAAATCAGAATGTCTGGGTGAAGGATTCCACCTGAACGCAGAAGTCTCACACCCCCAATATGCACAGTAATAGTCACTATGTCCTCCACATCCTCTACAGCTGTCACCGTCTGCCGGGCACATGTAAAACCCGAATTTTTGCAGTTCCTGTTTGGCTAGGTTGGTGTGACAACTTGCATGTCCATGGGGAGTGGCCCAATTCTTGGCAAAATGAACAGAGTCTGGATCTTGCTCAAGCAGATGGCAAATGTCCACCTCCAAGGTAGGCCACCAAGTACCCCTGGGATGAATTTCACTGACTTGAGCCAATACCGGCTGCGAACAGGGTGTGATTATCTGCCAGGTTATGTTCCAAGATTCATGAATGTTGGTGGCAGGAGCAGCCCAAGGTGTGTAGATGCACAGAATCACTGCATTCAGGAGCCATAACATCTCTGATCACCTGTGGAGAAAGGGATTGATCTCAGGAACAAGAGTCGTTCCTGGATGATTGGTTAATTTGTCTCACGAGCCTCTCAGGCAGCCATCTGGCTGAATCAGCTTCTTTTGAATAGATGCACACTGATCCTCGTCCCCATATAAGGACTGGATCAGGTCCATTCCATTTATTAGTAAGAGGATCTTTCCACATGACTGAAGCATAATGTTCTTTTGTTGTGGACTTCCAGAATCTATCTGCTGCCGTGCGTCCGTCATGGTCCAAGGTTAAAAAATTTTAAATTAAAAGTGTATGATTAAGAATATTATGTGGGGACCCTCTGGTAGGGTACCATTCCCCCTTTTTCACTTTATCAAAATAAGATTTGAGCGTTTGATGAGCTCTTTCGACTATGCCTTGTCCTTGAGGATTATAAGGAATGCCTGTTTTTAAGGTAATAGCCAATTTTTTGCAAAAGGTTTTAAAAGAGGCACTAGTGTAACCGGGACCATTGTCTGTCTTTATGGTGGTGGGTATGCCCAAGGCAGGGAAGGTCTGTAGGAGGTGGGTGATGACATTTTTAGTTGCTTCTCCTGGTTGTAGAGTAGCAAAGATAAAACCACTAAATGTGTCAATACAGACATGAACATATTTTAACTTGCCAAATTCAGGATAATGAGTGACATCCATTTGCCACAAGGCATTGGGTATGAGGCCTCTAGGATTTACACCTAGGTGTAAAACAGGAGAGTGGGTGACACAAGTTGAACAATTTTTGACAATGTCTCTGGCCTGTTCTTTGGTTATTTTAAATAGTAGATGAAGGGTGTGAGCATTAAGGTGATGTAAAGAATGAGCTTGAATTGCCAGGTCAATAGAAGACACAGGTTGAGAGATCATGACCAATCTAGTGGCAAGGTCAGCTTTTTCATTACCCAGGGAAAGAGGACCAGGCAATCCAGAATGAGCTCTCAGGTGTCCTAAATAAAATTTATGTTGTCTATGGATGATGAGGGATCTACACTGTTCAAAGAGCTGAGCAGCAGTAGAAGTATGTTTTAGTTGACTGGATGTTTCCAAATAAGGAATAGACAGAGCCAGATAGGCACTGTCAGTGTAAATATTAAGTTGCGAGTGAGGGAAGGCCTGGAAAACAGCTAAGAGCACATAGAGCTCTACTAATTGAGCAGACTATGAGGGAGTAGTAAAAGAAACAGTCTTTTCTTGACAGTAATAAGCAGCTCGGCCTGAAAAAGAACTGTCTGTAAATACTAGCAAAGCGTTTGGGAGAGGTTCAAAAGAAGTAATCTTTGGAAATATGAACTCATGTTGGTTGCAGAATTGTATGAGCTTATCAGGGGGGTAATGGTTGTCTAATTTTCCTGAGAACATCACACAAGCAATAGGCCATTCATCGGTGGTTTGGAACAGCCAATACAATTGGACCTTAGTATAAGGTTGAATGATAATTTCTGGATCTTTACCAAAGTATTTTTTGCTAGTTTCTCGGCCAAGTTGAATAAGGTCAGCAACTAAGTTACTATAAGGATATATGACCTTTTTGGGGGACGAGGGCAAATGCACCCACATGATGGGTGTAGACTGCCAGAATACTGCAGTAGGGGTATAACAGGTGTTAAAAATTAAGTAAGACAAAGACTTAGAATAATCAATATTAGTAACAAATTGTGAGTCTTTAGCGGAAGCTACCTTTTGCAGGGCTAGTTGCCCCTCATCGAACAGGGTTCTAGAGGACCGGGGCTCAGAGTCTCCTTTAAGGATGTCAAATAATGGTTTTAATTCTCCAGTGATGAGTTTAAGATAAGGTATTAACCAATTAATGTCCCCTAACAGTTTTTGAAAATCATTGAGCATTTTAAGATGATTAGTCCTAAAAGAAGTCTTAGCACTAGTTATTTTTCTGCCATGAAAATGGAAACCAAGATATGTATAAGGATCTTGAAGTTGAATTTTATCTGGGGCAATTTGTAAGCCCACTTGGCTTAAAGCTTTTTGCATGTCTTTAAAGCAGTTAAGGACCTGTTGACTCTGAGAGCCGGCCAACAATATATCATCCATATAATTTATCATGTAAATATCAGGCCAAGCATCCCTGATCTGCTGAATAGCAGCGGCTACAAATTTTTGGCATAAGGTGGGACTATTTGCCATACCCTGTGGCAATACTAGCCACTGATATCTTTCCATAGGTTCCCTGAAATTAATAGAGGGAACCGAAAAAGCAAATCTTTCTCAGTCATCCTTGTGTAAAGGAATGGTGAAAAATCAATTTTTTAAGTCAATGACAATTTTGTAGTAATCTAAAGGGACAGCCACCAGCATTGGCAGGCCAGGTTGGAGGGCTCCCATTAGTATCATAGTCTGATTAACTGCCCTTAGATCCTGTAACAATCTCCATTTTCCTGATTTTTTCTTAATAACAAAAATAGGAGTATTCCATGGCGAGTTACTGGGCTCAAGATATCCCGCTTCAAGTTGTTCCTGCACTAACAACTGGGCTGCCTGCAATTTTTCCTGAATAAGGGGCCATTGATCTACCCAGACGGGTGCACTGTACTTCCAATTAATGGGGTCAGCAGTGGTGACTGGGTGTCCAGAGGATACAGTGGCCCCCATTAGGGGTAACCCAGACCCTGTCTGTATGAGTGAGGAGCAGGCTGGATTGGTTGAGTTATTCCTTGTGAGTGTTTACCTAATCCTTGACCTGGAGAGTATCCAAGGTTTAACATTTGAGCTGTGACTGTATCATCGGGACTCATCATAACAAGGCCCATCTGAGACAATAAGTCCCTTCCCCAGGGGTTGATGGGGAGACCAGGTAAGACATAGGGTTTAATTTGGCCTGTATTGCCCTCTGCATCCTTCCAAGTTAACAATCTGGAGCTCTGTTTAGGGTTTTGGCTTTGTCCAATACGCTGCAGGTGGGTAATTGTAGGAGTTAAGTCCCAAGTTTGTGGCCAATCTTTTTCTTTAATAAATGGTTACATCAGCACCAGTATCTATTAGGCCTTGAAAAGTCTTTTCTTCTATCCATAGGGTAATAAGGGGTTTTTCTCTACCCAGGGCTTGAATCCAATAAGTATCTGAGGACCCAAAGCTATTATCACCTCTATGCATATTTTTGGCCTGGTTGCCAGTGCTAACCATAGGCAGTTTCATCAGCTGAGCAATGCACTTTTCAGCTAGAATGGTGACAATGTTATGAAGAGCTTTGGCCATGATTTTTATTTCTCCTGTATTGTCATTGTCTATGACCCCTGAGAACATTTGTAATCCTTCATTTTACTGCTACTTCTACCTAATAAGAGCCCAAAAGTTCCCTCAGGAAGAGGGCCATAGACTCCAGTTGATAAACTTTGGGGTCCCATATCAGGAGTTACTAATGTGTAGGTGGTGGAACTGAGGTCCAATCTGGCACTTCCTGGTGTTGCTCTCTAGAGGGAATGAATGGATTGCTGTCCTTTTTTAATTGGGAAGGGATGTGGACTGCCCCATAAGCCTGCTTGGGCTGACGATCATGCAGGGCCAATCTTTATTTTTATATTTAGCCGCTTCCTCCTCTAAATCTTCCTGATCTGAGGGATTAAGAGCTTCTGGGACAGCATACATATTAAGGTCAAGATAGATCTTTGGAACCTGTTTTGGGAGTGGGTTTGCTGAAAGAGGAAGCTCCATTGTAGGAGGCTCTTTGTCTGAGTCATCTGATGTGACTGACTCATTTTCATAATGTATTTTATCAGGGTCCTCTGAAATTGGAGTTTTAAGCTTATGCCATTCAGGCGGTTCAGTGTCCCTACTCTGGCTTGACATCATAATGATGGGAGGCTGCTCACTTAAGATATCATTGATCAAACTCCAGTAGGAGAAAGCAGTAACAGGAATTTTGTTAGGACCAAAGGTTCTATAATAATCTTGAAATGCATCTCCTACGCATTTCCAAATCTTTACATCTATGTCCCTTCTTGCGGGAACCAAGGACAGATCTCCTTAACAAAGTCAAAGAAATTAAAAAGATGCTGGATTTTAACCTTTACTCCTCGCAACTTAAGAGTCTGTTTTAATTGCTCAACATACAACTGATGCTGACTTAATGCTTGCTCCATTTTTTCACAGCACTTACCTCAGTTCATGCAGCGGCAGGTTCCCATGGTGCGAACTGAAACTAAAATTTCCTCTATGCCGGCCTTTCGCTGTGTCCCCTTCACGGGGTCCTTCGTTCTTCGAGCCCCACGTTGGGCTCCACGTGACCTGTCCTGCAGGTCAGGCGAGAGGGGAGAAGGGCAAGGTTCGCGAGAAATGGAGACAAGACAGGGTTCTGATCAAGTCTCATTTATTGTGAGCAGAAGCTCCAAATATAAAGGCAGGCTGTGGAAAATCCCATAAGAGGAAGTTAAACAGCAGATACATATCATTTGTCACATAAGCAAAATCTCAGAGCTGTGGAACTTACTTAGGCTGCGTTTCTAACTCAGTTCCTGTTCTAAACCACAAACATGTTATTTTTGTACTTAAGGAGTCACCAGTGCATATGAGTACTTGCTCAGAAGATAGAGTCATTAACCCCTGAGTTGCTGCAAGCAGGCTCCTGCAATTAACCCTTCGGTAGCTGCAGGGAGGCTCCTGCAACTTTGGTTCATATTCTTCTGGCTTTCATGGTTTGCACTGAGAAGTTAGGTGTGATTCTGATGGGTTTTCACTTGTATGTAACTTGTTTCTCTCTTGTGGCTTTCAGTATTTTGTCCTTGTTTTGAGCATCTAGTGTTTTAACTATGATATGACTTGGGGAATTTCTTTTCTGGTCTGGTCTATTTGGTGTTCTATGTGCTTCTTGTATTTGTAAGGGTTGCTCATTTTTCAGTTTGAGGAAGTTTTCTTCTATTAATCTGTTGAAGATCTGATCAATACCATTCTCTTGGGATTCTTCTCCTTCCTCCATCCCTATGATGCAGAGGTTTGGTCTTTTCATCGTGTCCCACATTTCCTGGTTGTTCCACTCTTGTTTATTTTTTATTACTTTTCATAATCTTTACTTGAGGTTTCTAGCTGCGATGTGTTATCCCGTAGGTCTGTTAATTTTTTTTCTGCTTCTTCCATTCTGCTTCTAAGGCTTTTTCCCATCCTTTCCTGCTGATTGGATTAAAGTTTAATTTCCTTTTTTGTTTCATTCTGCAATGTCTTCAGTATTTCCACTTCCTTTTGGAGCTTTTCATTCTTTTCTTATAGCTCCTTGCTTTGCTGGTCAGTTTCTTTTTTCCTCTCAGCCTAAGATCTTTTAAATGTTTCCACTTCCTTCCAGAATTTGTCATTCTCTCCTTCTAGTTCTTTTTGGTGTTTATATTTCTCCTCCTCTAGTTCTTTTCTGGGTTTATCAATATCTCCTTTTAGTTCTTTCCGGAGTTTATCATTCTTTCCCTCTAGTTCCTTCATGAGTTTTTTGCTCACCTCCCTTTAGTTATCTGATTTGTTCTTTACAGTCTTTGAATATGTCTACAATTTTTCTTCTAAGGTCGGTATCTTGGTTTCCTTCCAGAGAGTTCTCATTGTTGGGATCTTCTACAGGTGTGGTTGGGTTGGTGGGGATTTATTTTGACGTTTTCCCATATTCTTGTTTTCTGTTGTGTTTTTGGCATGTGTTTTTTGTTTTTTGTTGCTGTTGTTGTTTTGCTCCTTTGTTTATTTGTTTGCCTTCTGTTGCTAATCTCAAATGTTGCTATCAGGGTTGGTTGGTCACTCAGTTTGCTTCCTGTTGGTTTCTTCCTCAGATTTGCCTATGCAGCCTCTGATCACTGACACTGCTGTATCCTCCCAACACCTTTAAACTGCAGCAGCAGCAGTTTACACTTTCCACCTCAGTATCGGTTAGCCTGAAAGGGGCGGGGGGGGGGGGCTCAAATCATTTGGCCCACCGCACCGGTCCTCACCTGGGCGGTTGAGCAGAGGTAGTGTGCACTGCTGGCTGACCTTCTATCCATGCATGCAGTTCCTCCCTATGGTCCTAGTGTTGGATGGTGCCTGCCAAGGTGCGCCACCAGCCAATTGCCTGCAAGAAACAAACATGCCTCAGCAGCTGGGCACAGGTAGTGTGCACCCGCTGGCTGACCTTCTATCCATGCATGCAGTTCCTGTCTATGGTCCTAGCTTTGGATGGCATGGGCCTAGTTAGGCCGCCAGCAGACTGCCTGCACAACACACATGAGCCTTGGCGGCTGGGCACAGGTGGTGTGTGCTGCTGGCTGACCTTCTATCAATGCAGGCAGTTCTTCTCTATGGTCCTAGCCTTGGATGGCACCAGCCAAGGTAGGCCACAAGCCATCTGCCTGCACTACACAGCAATATAAACTTTTAAGTCAAGGAGGGCTTCTCCCCATACCTTGGGAAATTTTATCTGTGACTCATTTAGTCTACTTATCCACTTCAAATATGTGGATTCTCTTTTCTCATAAGTTCTATTGCATGTCCAAATTACTTCACTATATTTGTGGCCACTTGAATGCATTATCCCTACATCTGCTATGCTTCCTGAATGGGTCATAATGTCCTTGGTATCAATAATATTTCTTAGAATATAATACAATAATTTTAGGTACATCTTATTCAGCTAAATGGTCAAAGATGTTCCTTTGATCTTAGCAGACTTCACTGTCTCAGGAACATGATTTTTTAAATAAAAATCAAATGAAACTGTTATTAATGCATGAGTCATAAATACTATAAAACTGAATAATTCATAGTAAAAAAAACTAAGTGGACTTAAGCCATGTGATATCATGGTAATTTATTCTCACTTTTTCAACCTACTGAGTTTTACAGAAAGCATCCACCAGTTTCAAAAAGCTTCAGAAGCCGGGCATGGTGGCGCATGCCTTTAATCTTAGCATTTGGGAGGCAGAGACAGGTGAATCTTTGTGAGTTCAAGGCCAGCCTGGTCTACAGAGCAAGTTCCAGGACAGCTGGGGCTATAGGGAGTCCCTGTCTCAAAAAGACCAAAAAAAAAAAAAGCTTCAGAAGTATTCAATATTAAACTCTTTTACCTATTGAGATCTAGTATGTGAATTATGTATTTGAACTTGACAGAAACTCCATCAAGAAATATTAAAGAGGTATACTCACCAGTGACCTTTTAGTATCAAACAGGTAATAGCTCCTCCCTTAGGGACAAAATCATACCCAATTAATAGCTTATTCGCTGTGGTTTCTATTCTTATCAAAATTTATCATGTCAAATATTAGTCTATGATATATCTGTATGGTTAGAAACAAGTTCTTATCCTCTTTACATCCCCATCACTTAACACAGTAATTGACAAGTAGTAGGTTCTCCACAAATGTTCATTTAATTATTAGCGTCAAAGCATTTATTATGAATGTGAATTCAATGCAAAGGTAAGAAATAGTGCAATTATTAAATGTCAGCCTTAGTTTGGAACACCTTCTTCTTGGAGTTACATGAGAAAGACAACAGCCATAAGGTTGCACATTTCAAATTTATGAATAAAAGTAATTATTATTCAAGTGCTAGTGTGTGGGTTCATAAAAAGATGGAGAAAAAAAAGAGTTGCTGGAAAGACTGTGTTTCAAAAGTGTGTGGTGAAATATCTATGCAAAAGTTTTAGAGGATACCTTAGAGTTTATCCACAGGGACCTGTGACTACGCCCTGAGCTGGAACATGGTTGGTGTGGGGATAACTTATGTGCCTCACAGGAAGCTCACGTGGCTTATTTTTTTAATTCATTAAAATGACTATACATGATAATTATCTGTATTCATTCAAAATAAATTAGACTAGTTTTAGCTGAGATTATAAAAAAAATCCAGCCTCAGAAAAATTGGTTTTAATTTTAAAGGACAATAGTTGATTAAGGAAGACCAATCATTCAGTTAACATTTTCATTTTAAATTTAATATAAATAATACATTCACTTTTTGGTGCATATGTGTGAATGCATGCCCCAGCAAGTGTGAAATCCGAGGAAAATTTCAGGGAGTTAATTTTCCTTTCAGAATTTGGATCCAGGCAATCAAACTAAACATAACAAACTTTGTACCAAAGACTACCATCTTCTGAGCCATTGCATAGGTCTGCTATTTGTGGGGTCCCCACTCCTGGGAAGGTTAGGTTTAATGGCACATGGTGAGACCCAGAGACCGGAGTCAATTTGCAACCAGTTTTTAATGTCCAGTGTTACAAAATAGAGTGTTATTTGCTATGGGTATAATCCATGCTAGACTAGAGGCAGGTTATAAGGTATGATCTGTCTTCTTGCAGTACCATATTCTACTCTACACTCAGGGTTCAAAGGTACAATCTGTTAAACAGGATGTGTGGTTTCTCTTTGTGAGTGCTGTGGTTGTAAACCAACATGTTAGCCTTAGAATAAGGGACTCTATAAACATTAACCAGGCTGATTTCCTTTTGCTAGCCATTGTGGTGTTACACATGACAGTGTTTAAGGCATTTTTTTCAGTGTTTTACTCATCAGCAAAAAGCTGGCTGCCTGACCTTTAAAGTTTCAGGTTGTAATTGACTTAAGAAATATCATCCTGATCACCAACAAACCATCTTGTCAGTTCTATTGTATAATATATTTTGATATAAATTATGTGGATTTTAATACACACATTTGTAAATTTGTACGACTACTGCATTCAAGACATGTGTTCCAAGCCAGTGTGGTGGCGATCTTGGGAGGCAGAGGCAGGTGGATCTCTGTGAGTTCAAGGCCAGCCTGGTCTACAGAGTGAGTTCCAGGACAGCTTAAGCTATAAGGAGACCCTGTCTCAAACACACGCGCGCATGCACACACACACACACACACACACACACACACACGACATGAGTTTCTGTTCCTCTAAACCATCCTTATCCCATACCTAGAACATCATACTCCTGTTTCATGGCTAAAAATTGGTTTCTAGGAATCTGTTCCTAAAATCCATGTTCTTCATTTTCAAAAGTTATAGATTTGGAATCACATCCATTCTTGATTCATTTGAGAGTTTTTTTTTTTTAATTTGTGAATTTTTAATGCATTTTTGTATAGTTCATATAGAACATATTAATCATATTTAAAGATCCTTCCCCAGTGGAATGCTCCCATACCCTCCCCACCTCCAACTGGAATTCATGCACTCTCAAATTTATATTATGGTCTATAGAGTCAAGTAAGTGACTATAGTTGTTCCTCAGTGTAAGTTCATCCATCTGAGTTATAGTCAGCCTATCTAGAGTCCCTCCCTTTAGGAAGACCAGCTTTTCCTCCCCCAGGAGTGAACAACTACCAACAGATCTTTGATTAATATTGAGGCCTGCTGCCAATTTTGAAAGTTCTGTGCTGGAATTTTTCTACTTGAGTTTGGATGAGACTTGTGCATGTAGTCACCATAGCTGTAGGTTCATATGAGCAAGGACACAGGAGCCTGTAGTACTCCCTTTCCATGGAACCATGTGCCTCCTCCCTGGCTACTACAATATTTCTGTGACCTCTTCTGCAATGGTCCCTAAGCACTGGGTTGCTGGATTTTAATATAGCAGTCCTGTTCGAGGAATCACATTCTGCAAACTCTAACTCTCTACACTTTGGACATTTCTTAAATGTCCATGGTTTTGTTAATATCTCAATTGTTGCATATATTCTGCACATATAATTTAATTTTTTGACTTTCACTGCTATATTTTACTCAATTAAAGGAATGAATTACAGATTATGTATTTGTTCAACAATTATAGATTGTTTCCATTTAAAGGAGACCACACATAGACCTTATATAAATATTTATGCACATAAATTTGTATTTACAAAATGTTCATCATTATGGGAAGATATTATGCAGTAAAATTTCAGAGTTTTATGTCAGATTTGTACAAGTATCTGTACCATCTTTTACTCTGATAAGCACTGAATGGAATGTCACCTTTTTCCTGCCCTAGCTAGCATTTCACATTGTCTTTTATTTTTGGAGGTGGGTCCAAATTTAGGGTCTTATTCATATTAGACACGTGCTCTAGCACTGAGCTGTATTCCTGGCCCAGTCACTATATAATAGTATATATATATATATATATATTTATATATATAATGTAAATGTGTTGCATACCCCTGTGGACTAAAGATGTTAAGCATATTTTCATGTATTTATATGCTATCTATATTTCCTCCTCCGCTAATTGTACTTTTAGACATTTTTTTCACATTTGTTCCTTTTTTCTTCTTGCTCTTTAGTTATTAGAATTCCTCATGGATATTGGAAGCAAGTGTTTTGTACCATACATGACATATTTTCTGAAGCTTGTCTTTTCCTTCTCTTAACAGCATGTCAGAGCAATTTTTAAATTGTGATGAAGTACAATTTAACATTTTTTCTTGGTTTTTACAGATTGCATTCATGGTATCATAATACGAACTCTACCTATCCAGATATAAAAATATTTTCCCTTGTTTTCTTATAAAGATATTGACATTCTTCAATTCTTATTTGTAAATATTAGTTACTTCTGGTTAAATTTTGAGATTAATTCTTTTTATATGAGAGTTTAACTTTCCTGATAACATTTATTCAAAATGATTTCTTCTGGAGTAAAACGTTTGTAGTACCTTTGTAGAAAATCATTGATGTAGTTTAGTGAATTTATTCTAGGTACTTTTTTGATTCTGTTGATTTGTTCATATTCCCTTAAACATTATCACGCTGTATGGGATGCTATAGCTTTAGATGCTGTAATTTTATAACAGGGTACTATGGCAGGTCCAATATTTTTTTCATTTAAAGCCTATTTTGAATATTCCATTTTCTTTGTATTTCCATGTACATTTTTTAAAAGGTTAGATATTCAAAATATAGATGAATCTCTGGCTGTTGACATAACTGATTAAAACAAGAAGGCAAATCAAATTAGCTAGCTTTTGATCACTACCTACTATCTACTGTAGTAAAAGAATAAACTTGGATCAGAGTTCACACTTATTTTTCTCTCTTTAATTTTCCTCATGGAGTAGCATGTTGGGTTGATAGGAAAATGATCATATTGGTTATCTCAGTATACAGTTTTATATTTTTTTTTTCATGCCACCATATGGGCCAAATATGCTAATAACATAGATGTAACCACAACATTAAAGGCCCATGCACAGAGAAAGCAGAAATAACAAGAGGTTAAAATTTGAGAGAAGAGACAACACACATCTAGCAACAAGACACTGTAAAATAAGACAGGAAGGAAGCAATGCATGCAAGGGATTGAGATCACAAAGCAATACTTTCCCAATGATAATCAAACAGCAAGAAATTTATAATACATGTAAAGACAAGAAAATGATAAACTAGGGACCTGAAATCTAGAGAGAAATGTAGGGGAGGTAGAATCCAGTGCACAAGTTATGAGATTAAACCTTGCTGGAAATGAGAACACACTCTCTGCTGAGAATATCAGGAGGCAGCTAAATAAAATAAATATAGGAAATACTTATGGCATATTAAGCATAATACACTCTAGCATAAATTTAAATGTGGTGATATAGATTTCACCTCCTTGTTTACATAAATATATGGGAATATATACACATATATGTATTTCTTAAATAGTTGTGCTAGATAGCTTAAATTATCAACTTGTCCCACCTGTGTAGATGGAGCTTCAAGTTGGGAATGTCTCCATTGGGCTGGCCTGTGGTCATATCTGTGCATATAAATTTTGCAGTCATATAGTAAGGCCCAGACCAGTAGGTAGTTTCAGCCCTTCACAGGTGGTCCTGTATTGTATAAGAAAGTGGGATGAGCATGGCCAAGAGAGAAAGTGAGTAAATATTCCTCCATGTCCTGTAATTTAGCTCCTGCCTTCATGGACCTGCCCTAAATCCCTACTTTGGATTGTGACCTTCTTGGGAGATGTAAGCTATATAAACATTTTCATTCCCAAGTTAGGATTGTTCAGAGTGTTTTGTCACAGCAAGTGCTGTAAGGCTGCAGCTGCCCACTTCTGGGTGGTGCCTGCAAAGCATAGATACTCATCCACAAACCAGGCCCTAGTTTTCTCTTCCTCACTCTTCCAGTCATAGGGCAAACCTCATGAATTCAAAGGTGCATGCTTTTGAGCATAAGTTACCTTATCCAAGGTATTTTATCACAGCACCAAAATGTAACCAAAAAAAAAATTTGGTTGATTATTTGAGGAATATGGAATACTTTTGAAGGTTGAATTAGAAAATTGATTGAATGCTATAAACAGAGCTTAATGGCCTATTCTGGAAGACTGTTCTGGACAAATATAGTGCTGAGAGCAATGTCACTATTGAGAAGAGCAATGACTAAAACAGCAGCTGAGATATTTGGACAAATAATCTAGCTTTGGTTTGCCAATGCCTAAGCTCTTATTTGAGACTAAGACAAAAAGTGGCAGAGGTCCTAGAAAGATGGCTCAGTAGTTAAAAGAACTGAACTCTCTTCCAGCGGTTCTGGAATCATTTCCAGCACCCATCATCTGTAATTCCAGGTTCAGGAATCTGACATACTATTCTGTGTTTCATGATCATTGCATATGTAGCTGCACTTACATACATGCAAGCAAAACACAGGTGCACACAAAAGTAAAATAATTTAAATTAAGTTAACCACATTTCTTGATGCTCCAGAGGGATTCTTCAGGACAGCTTTTTTTTGTTGTTTTTGTTTTTTTTTTTTTTTGTTTGTTTTTTTGTCTTTTCGAGACAGGGTTTCCCTGTAGTTCCAGCTGTCCTGGAACTCACTCTGTAGACCAGGCTGGCCTTGAACTCACAAAGATCCGCCTGCCTCTGCCTCCCAAGTACTAGGATTAAAGGCGTGCGCCACCACGCCCGGCTCAGGACAGCTTTAATCTGAATCAATTGTTTGATTATTAGCAGTGAATATTATGCAGATCTACAACAAGATGTAAAAGACGTCCAGAAAGAAATACACAATGTAGAGCTTGGGACAAAGTGGGAAATAGGAAGTATAATAATGTAGCAGCTAAGGTGTAAACTTTGAATAGAGCCTCTCTTTGACACGGTGATTAAAGACATTAAGGAGAGTCCTCTAGATTTCAACTTTAGCAATGGGAAGAATACTCTTAGGGAAAGTTCACACCCTTGTCAGCTTCTAACTCCTGAAAGGAGAAAGCCAAGAAAATTTCTGCTTGTAGAAAGCAAGAGAATGAAGCTCCTGCTGAGATCTATCCAAAGATGGAAGCTGAACCTGCAATGGTTTTTCATAGGGTGCCAGATTTTCAAAATAGTGAGGGTTTCATTGATTTTTCTCCATGATTTTAGTGAGTTTCTGAGGCAAGACAGTGTATGACAGGATGGTCATTGTGTACAGAATTTGTACAAGAGTCCTAAAGAAGCAATTGCATGAAGCTATAAAGATCAAGTTGTTTGTCAGTGGAGACCCCAAATTGTTGGAGGTTCCAGAACTCAGAAAGATCTGCCAAAATAATATGAGTACAAGGAGTGGTACCAGCTGAAGAGAGAAATGTATGTTGCAGGCACCAAAATTAGATGAGCAAATCCATCTAGTACCATTAGAACAAAAGTTCTAATCAGACATGCAGCTATAGGATTTGGCAATAGCTATCTGATTTTTGCTCTTGTTTAGTATAGTATTTCCCCACTATACTCCCATTCTTCTCTTTTGGAATGGTAGTCTGTATTCTCTGCCCTTGTATGTTTGGTGGATGTATGTAATTTGCCTTTTGATATTTACATAGTCTTACATTGAGGAGATTGCCTCTTATCTCAGAAAAGACTTTGGACTCAAAATGCTTGAACAATTTGAGACTGCTAAAGATTATAGGAACTTTTATGGTTGGAATAAATGCATTTTACATTATGACCTGTCCATAAACCTGGGCCTGGAAGTGGAATGTGGTGTTTTGAATGAGGAATATCCTGTTAAGCTCCAAATATTTGAATGTTTTAGTGGGAAAGTTCATGGAGGACTTCAAACATGTATAGAAATGAGATGTTTTATTTAGACTGCAGTTTGGTCCAGTGGGCTCATGATTCAAAATATGGACCCCAAAGGGAAGCAGCACATTTTATACATTAATTATTGGGTTACAGCGAGGAGAAACATATATTGATTATCTATTACTAAATTCTTAAAATGAGGAAAATTATCACAAATTTAGAAAAAAAAAGCTAAAATATTCCCTTGCCTGAAGGTCATTGTAGAAGTCTCCAGCTGAAGAAAATAAAAAGTTGAAGCCATTATAAAAGAGGGAGAAAAATGGCAGGTAGCACATGGTTATTGACAGAGATCCAACTGCAAAACTTGCCACCAAACACCTGCTGAAAAGATGGTATAGACACATAGAGAGAAAAGATTTTAAACCCATATTTTTGTTGAATATGCCATCAGGATTTATGCCAACTTTACTCCAGTGGTGGTGATTTTTCCAGAGGTTTCAAACCTACATCATTAAGAAAGAAGCATGTTGCTGTTGCCTGTCTTTGATATTATAGAGCATTTCCCATTTTCCAGTTGAACTTTCTGTATCATGTGCCTGCTTATCGATGTGATTTCTCAGTTTTTCAGTCTGTCTCTGTTCACGCCTCCCCCACTGTGATGGATACGTTTGCTTCTGCACCTGTCAACCCAATAAACTATTCCTTCTATAAGTTTCACTGGTCAGGGTTTTTTATCATAGCAACAGACGAGTAACTAATGTGTCACCCAAAGTAAAGAGCAAATATGAACTTATGTCAAAGCTGAAATCTCTCATTTGCCCCTTTTTTCTCTAATTATAGCATTTGATATTTTAATGTGCTAAAGAGTAGCACCTGTGAAATGAAGTGCTTCACAATTGTCCTCCTGATTGCTTGTCTCCTAGTCTGTGTTTGCCCCTGGTTGGCTTGAGCATTTTCTTTTATAAAGCTCTCTAACAGTAGAACTTTTGCCCAAGGTTCCTGCCGCTGAATATTCTTTTTTTCTGCCTTAAACTCTCCGTAATGTCTATGTCTCTTCAAACACTAATTTTCAAAAACA
The DNA here is from genome assembly GCA_009823505.1 of Rhizomys pruinosus. Classification (NCBI taxonomy): domain Eukaryota; kingdom Metazoa; phylum Chordata; class Mammalia; order Rodentia; family Spalacidae; genus Rhizomys; species Rhizomys pruinosus. The sequence continues at coordinate 607,179 of VZQC01006114.1, read as the reverse complement.
TTTTCCTCTAAGTGCAAGTATAACATTATTGCTCAGCCTAGTTACCACCCCTGTCATTCTGTTAGCAGAAAAAAAAAGCCATCTCTAAATGTTGAGTTCAATGTAGGAAGTACATTTCCCAACTCTTGACTCACTCTGTCATTTTCGTGCTGTGGGGACTGCAGGAAACGACTTGACCTATTGGTTTTCTTTGGTCCAATGAAGGCAATAATTCTTGCCTTGTCTACCAGATGTACGTGAATAATTAGGGGTTGTAGAGTTCTTTAGAAACTCAAAGTGGAAATTGCAATGGCTAATCACTGGCAGTTTTCACCCAAGTTTTTTAAGTAATTTGCACACACAAAACCAAATAGTTTGGATATAGAATATAAATCCATGAAAGTTAAAACAAATGTATCTTAAAATTCACAAGATGATTCTGATTTGAGGAAAAGAAGATGTATTCTCTTGCCATTCTCCAGCCCTCTTCCACTGCCTCTGAATTTGCGATCTCTGTCATTATTTTTCCCATAAACATACAAATCTGTATATACATATATGCATATGTATACATTATATACTGAATCAATTTACTGTTGTTTATGTGAACATATTTTTAGGTCTGACCACATGGGATAGGTTAAACTTTCAAGAATCTTACACCTGGGGAAAACTGATTTTCCCTCATTAGCTATTGATTGCCTGGAACTCTTCTTCTAGATTTAAAACAAAATTAACTGAATATTCCAGGAAATAAAGCTGTTTTGGATTATCTTTTCAGTTAAATAGCAATCGATGCTAGCTTTCAATCTTTAAATATGTGTGTTTAAAATGGAGAAGACATAGAATTCAAGAAAGTAATAAAAAAAAACTTTCAAGTATACAAAGGGCTTGTGTGGTGATATATTGAAATAAGCTGTAATTAATAAGGTACACACATCAGTGAGGTGAAATATTCTAGCAATTATTTCTTCAAAGTAAGCATGGAGAAGCCATGGTTCATTGGTTGCTAAGGCTGTGACTTTGCTTGGAAGCCAAACTTCACAATATGTAGGAGTCTCTCAAAAAGCACTGATTGTGAATGCATGAAGGGATAATGGAGAACACCTAAGGCTTGAATCCATGAGATCCAGTAGAAACCATTTGTGAAGGTCAAGTCTCAATTGCAGTGGAGAACTCAAATTATTACAAGTAATAGGACCATATGTTGACTTCTAAGGACAGAGGCAGGTGTGACATAAAACTGACCTAAGGTTCTTAGACAAGCTATGTGTATGTAATACAGTTGGCAAAGATGGAGTAGTCAGTTCCCTAAACCCTTTGGAACCCAGAAGACACTAAGTGGGTCCCAGATGACAGATCTTAAGTGTTTTACATTGTTGGATTTTAGGTTTGCTTTGAACAGATTGCAGTTGTGCTCTGGTTCTTCCCTTTTGAATTAAGAAAGTATGTTATTTATTTTGAATTTTACAGGAACCCACAGTTAAGAGACTAGAATATTAAAGTGTTGGATTTCTTTTAAATGGACCCTTGTAAACTTTTTATTGAAATTTTGACTATTTCATCCATAATATCTTAATTATCTTTATGACCCCTTACTCATCTGGCACCCTCCCATAGCCTTCCTCCTCACTTGATTCCATGTATTCTGTCACTTGTGATAAGATCTATGGAGTCAAGTTAGTGTCTCCAGACGTCCCTCAGCTCAAGTTCACCCATTAAGTTTTAGTAACTTTATTGAGAGTCCCTCCCATTAAGAAGAACATATCTTCCTCACCTAGAATTCATCAGCTACCAATAGTTCTTCAACAAAATCAGGGCCTGCTGACAATTTCCACAATTCTATGGTGGATGTTTTTGAATTTGCATGGGTCTTTTGCATGCTGACACCATGTTCTGTGACCCTTAGGTGTAGAAGTTCCATTGTATATATGTCACTTAGGGCTGGGCATCTCACAGACACTTATTCTCTGTATGTAAACAGTTGTGGAACTCTCTAATAGTCCCCATCTTTTGCAAATGAAGCTTTTTGATGAGTGGTGATTGTAATACATATCTGTAAATAGAAAAACCTATGCTTGATATATAGTAAAAAATATGTATGTTTAGAGATGTGACAGACTGAAGGTTTTGTCTAAGATTTATGACATCTCCAACCATGTGCAGTTGTCTATGTTTACTTTGCCACACTAGTACCTTACCACGGAGGGTTCGTTAAGTATTTTAGGTTGCTGTTGCTTACCCCTAACATAAAATTCCACTACTGCTACACCAATATAGTTTTCTGTTGTAGTTAATAGGCTTTATTTATTTATTTATTTATTTATTTATTTATTTTAATTTTTTTATTAATTTTTATTTATTTCTGTATGTGTATCAATGTACTGTCTGCATGCAAGTCTGTGCACCCGTGTCGTGCAATGCCGCGGAAGTCAGAAGTGGGCATCGGATTCCCTTGGAGCTGGAGTTCTCCTGGAATTGGAGTTTCAGACGGTTCTTGGCCGCCATGTGGGTGCTGGGGATCGAACCCGGGTCCTCTGCAAGAGCGGTCGGCGCTCTTAACCGCTAGGCCATCTCTCCAGCCCCCGTTAATAGGCTTTAAATTTTGGGTTGCGTCAGGCATGGTGGTGCACGTCTTTAATCCCAGCAATTGGGAGGCAGAGGCAGGTGAATCTCTGTGAGTTCAAGGCCCACCTGGTCTACAAAGTGAGCTCGAGGCCAGCTGGGACTAAAAGGGAGACCCTGTCAGAAAAAATAACCCCCCAAATCGGGTTGGAACACTGATTGATTTTTATCCCTTAGCAATTTACATAATATCTTCCAGAAGTCTAGATCAGTATTCCAGCCACCTGACATTTGAGAAAGGTGCCAAGAACAAACACTGTATAAAAGAGCCCATCTCCAACAAACGGGTCTTAAAAAGCAGATCTCTACTTATAAAACAATGAAATTAGAACTTATCTATAACCCTGAACAAAAATCAAATCCAAACGGATCAAAGACCTCAGTGCAACACCTAAATTCTGAAACATTTAGAAGAAAACATAAGCAACACCCTCCAAAATAAAGGTGAAGGAAAGGATATTCTAACTTGGACTTCAGTTAGTTATTCTGGAATTAAAGTTAACACTGGACAATTGGGATAGCATTAAACAAAAAGATTCTGTATAGCAAAACAAATAAGCAAGGAAGAGAAGAGGAAACCCACAGAGTGGGCAAAATATATTCACCAGCTACGTATCAACCAAAGGAAAACTATGTAAAATACACAAATAAGGTAAAAACAAAGGAAAGAAATGACAAAACTACCAGGCTATGGATCTGAACAGAAAGTCAACAAAAGGAGAAATAAAAAAAAAAATTAAAAACACTTTAAAGGTGTTAAACGTCATTAGTAATCACAGAAATGCACATTAAACCATGGTAAGATTTCATCTTACCCATGTTAGACTGACTAAGAACAAGAGAGCAAGTGAGAGTAAATACTACTAAAGGTGTGGGTAACAAGGGAAGCTCATTTGCTGCTGGTGGGTTTGGAAACTGTTGCAAATACTATGGAAAAGAGTTTAGAAAACTCATGAATAACCCAATAAAAATATGGGCTAAGAATCTGAACATAGAGTTCTCAAGCTAAGTAACAAAAATGGCTAAGAAGACCCTTAAAATGTGATGAATATCCTATGTAATTAGATAAATGCAAATAAAACCAATTTAAGATTCCATCTTACCTCAGTCAGACTGGATAAAATAAAGAGAAGAAAAGACACCATGTGCTTTCGAGGATGTAGAGAAAAGGGAACCCTCATTCATTCTTGGTGGGAATGCAAACTCATGCAACCACTATGGAAAACATTGTGAAGAACTATTAGAAAGCCAAAAATATCTACCATGTGTTCTGGGTATACCACTCCTTGGTTATAGTCAAAGGTCTCATACTACTGGAAAGACACCTGTTCATCCGTGTTTGTTCCTACTCTTTTCATAATACCTAAGAAATGAGAACAACATAAATGTTCCTCAACTCATGGATGAATAAGGAAAATATGGTACATTTACAAAATAAAGCTCTACTCAGCCATATGAAAAGATGAAATTATTTCTTTACTACTGCATAGAATTCCATTGTGTAGATATACTACATTTTTGTTATCCAGTCATCAGTTGAGGGGAATTTGGGATGATTCCAGCTCTTCACTACTGTGAAGAGAGCTGCAATAACCATAGAGGTGCATGTGCCTTTGAGGCAAGATGAGTCTTGTGGGTATATACGTAGTAGTGGTACAGCTGGATCATGTGGTAGGCTCATTTTGAGTCTTTTTTTAAACAAATACAATTCATCTTTATGTTTAGGAATTCAAATTTTCCCTCCTTTAGTGTTATATTACTCTAAAATATGAATACATGCCTTCCACCCATATACAGTAATTACAGAGTCTGAAAATAAGTGTTAGGTTTCCACACTGCTTGAACCAGTTTACGTTCCCACCAACAGTGGATGAATGTTCTCCTTTCCCTACACCCTCTCCAGCATTTGGTGTCTTTTGTCTTCTTGATCTTGGCCAGTCTTATTGGAGTGAGATGATAACTTTGAGTGGTTTTAATTTGCCTTTCCTTAATTATTAACGATTTTGAACACTTTTTAAGATGTTTCTCAGCCATCTTTACTTCCTTACTGTTGAAGTCTCTGCTCAGGTCTTTACTCCATCTTTTACACGAAGGATGCTTGTACTCATAAATTATCACCTATTGCTAAAAAATGGGGAAAAAAACTGAGAGAAAGATGCAGGACAGTCATGGCAGAATGCAAGATCTGGGATGCGGTGGGGTGGGATGGGGGGAAGGGAAGGGGAAATATGCCTAAACTGAATTGGATAATGATGTATGAAATACGCAAAGCATCAATAAAAAAGCAAACAAACAAAAAAAGAAGGTAAAGAACCCTCCCCCTCCCCCAAAATGCCTGGCGTGGTGGTTCATGCCTTTAATCCTAGCACTTGGGAGGTAGAGGCAGGTGGAACTTTGTGAGTTCAAGGCCAGCCTGGTCTACAGTGTGAGGTCCCGGACAACCGGGGCTACAGGGAAACCCTGTCTCAAAAAGACCAAAAATAAAAAAAGAAAGTAAAGAAACATGACATAATGAACTTTCCAGGTAAATGGATAGAACTGAAAGTCATTATGCTAAGTGAAGTACAGTCACAAAAAATTGAATTGTTTTCCTAATTTGTGAATGCTGACACCAAATCCTCAGATGGTATCTGAAAGCAACTGTGCTGTTATAATATGAATCTCTTAACAAGCTCTAGAATTGACCTACCACTTATATTTAGACATTTTAATTTCCATATATGTGTGGAAGATATGTATTCGTATTCTAGAGTAATATAAAATTAAAAGGAATATGTGAACCCCAAAACATGTTTTGGAATTATCATACAGCTTATTCGCAGAGGTCATAATTTTGAGACATATGTGATGTTTATATAGGCATATTTTGGAGTAATAGAAAGGTGATTGAACAAAAACATAAGGACTGGATCAAAGAACTGACTGACACAGTTAAATTCTACTCAAAACAATAAGCCTCTGCAGAAAAAAATCCTTGGAAACACAGAGAGAAAGATGCAAGACATGTATGGCAGAATGCATCAACTGGGGTTGGGGGAGGGACAGGTAGAGGGGAATTTATCCAAATTGGAATGAAAAACGATGTATGAAATATACAAAATGTCAATAAAAAAAGATGAAATTATGAAATTTACAGGTAAATCTTAGACCTACAGACTGTAACACTAAGTGAAGCAACAGAAACTCAGAAAAGCAAGGGACATAAGTGTTCCCTCATTTGTGGATTGTAGCACAAATCTCTTATATGAGAGTACATATCCTGACATAACAGCAAAAGCCAGGAAAATAAAATGGAAACACAGAAATAAAAGAAAAAAAAAGAACCCAAAAGAGAGGGATGCTAGGAAACAGATGTTGCCAAGGGAAAGCAGGGAAAGAGTGAGTGGTCCACTGGGAGGGAAGGACATGCAACACAATATGTGGATGTGAGAGGAAGTAACTCCAGAGAGGGGTGACAGTGAGAGGCTGGAAACAATGGAGTTGATTAGATTGGGAAGGGAGAATAGAGGCTAGATGGGGAGATAGGAGAGATAAATATTTCTTCAGTAGAATGAAAAAACGAAAGAAACTGTGTTGACTCTGGAATCCTCGGGTTATGCATATATAGTGTCAGAGAATTAGTGGGGGCTTTATGGCAAGGACCATAGTTCCAGACAGGACAGACCCTCCTTCAAATGACTGATCAGACCACTCCAAGAGAATCCAACATAATAAAGGCTAGTGCTGTAGCCCAGGGTTATCTCTCAGAACTGGAAGACAAGACCATACTAATGAATACAGGACATAATTCAGACTCAGGACTTGGATAAATGTTGCATAAACTGACCTGGAAGCCTTCTCCCTGAAGACTAGCTTTTGTTTTTTAAAATAAATTATTTATTTTTGTATGTGTATGAATGTACTGTCTGCATGTAGGTTTGTACACCTGTGTCATGCAAAGCCACGGAGGTCAGAAGAGGACATCAGACTCTCCTGGAACTGGAGTTAAAGATGGTTTTCAGCTGCCATGTGGTTGCTGGTGATCAAACCCGGGACCTCTGCAAGAGCACTCAGTACTCTTAGCGGCTAGGCCATCTCTCCCGTCCCAGACTAGCTTTCATAATTTTAGAGGATACTATGTAATATTCTAACGGAGAAAATTAGTCAATGGTCCAACCCAGAACTAAAGCCCAATAATTATAATGACTGGAACAGCAAGTTATCCCTATTGATGCAGTAGTGGCATTGTTATCTAGGGGTGTAATAAACAGCTGTCTAAGTGGACATAAAGCCCTCTCAAAGGTACAGACCTCAAAGGTGACACTGTAAACACAGCAAAATACAAATAAATGGCTGGAGACATCATAGATCCAAGAGAAAACTCTATTGCTCTCATATCCCTTGCCAAATCAAATTATTTACCATATGCTGAATATGGATCCTTATATTTACAGAAAAGTATACAAAACAACAATAAAATATTTAAGAAACTAAATATGAATCTGCCATATGATTTGGTTATAAAATCATTGGCATAATCCCTAATGACTCATCCTACTGTAGTATATCTGTGCATACATGTTTCTTGCTGCTATTTAGTTAGGAAATATAAGGATCGATATTTTATAACCAAATTATATGGTAGATTCACTTTTAGTTTCTTAAAATATTTTATTGGGGTTTTGTATACTTGTCTGTAAAAATAAGGATATATCTGACAGAGCATTAACATCCAGAATATATAAACTACTTAAAAAACAAAAGAAGGAGTAAAGAGCTAAACAGAGACTTCACCAGTAAGGAATTAAAGATGGCTGAGAAACATCTTAAAAAGTGTACAACATTGTTAATCATTAAGGAAATGCAAATTAAAACCACATTAAGGTATCATCTCACTCCAATAAGACTAGCCAAGATCAAGAAAACAAAAGGCACCAAATGCGGAGAGGTTGTGGGGAAAGGGGAATACTCATCCACTGCTGGTGGGAATGTAAACTCATACAACCACTGTGGAAAGCAGTTTGTAGAACCCTTGAAAGATTCAAAATGAGCCTACCACCTGATCCAGCCATACCACTCCTGGTTGTATACCCAAAAGACACATCCTACCTCAATGATACATGTACAGCTATGTTTACTGCAGCTCTCTTCACAATAGCAAAGAACTGAAACCAACCCAAATGCCCCTCAACTGATGACTGGATAACAAAAATGTGGTACATCTATACAACGGAGTTCTATGCACCTGTAAAGAAAGATGACATCATGAACTTTGCAAGTAAATGGATAGAACTCAAAGGCATTATGCTAAGTGAAGTAACACAGTCCCAGAAAAAAAAGTGAATGGTTTCCTTCATTTGTGGATGCTAAAAACAAATACACATTTGGCAGGCAAAATGAACAACTTTATTACTATATTTCATTGTATCTGAAAGCAACTGTGCTATTATAATGTAAATCTCTTAATGGGCTTTAGTATTGACCTACCACGTATTTTCACACATTGTAATTACCATATGAGGGTAGAAGATATGTATTCATATTCTAGAGTCATATAAACCAAAGGGAAGAATGTGAATCCCAAAACATACTTAGGAATTAACATACAGTTCATTCCCAGAGGTCATAATTTTGATACATATGTGCTGAGTAAATGGGCATAATTTTGAGTAATACAAAGGAGATGGGAAAATTATTCATAACTTTATATAATAATTTCATTATAATCCCTGATTTATTAAAACATTATAATAATGTATAGCTTACATTGTAAACGTGTCGTAAAATTTATATTAAATTTTTATAGAACCTTCAAAAAAGTACTTTGAAGCATACATCAACTAAATATGTAATTTAAGATGTAAAGTTATATTGCTATTTACCTGCATGTAAGTTTACTGTTAAAATGTGAATCCTTACGTGCTTTTGGAATTAATCTATAGTTCATTTCCTGACATTGTAATTTTGATTTATGTGTGGTACATATATATGCATATTTTGGAGTAATATAAAATTAAAGGGAACCAAATAGAGAGAGAAAAAAGACTTGGTCGAGAACTGACCAAAACAGTAAACTTCTGCAGCAAAAAGGTTAAAAAAGACTTAAAAAAAGATGCAAGACAGAACTCAACATATATGGCAGAGTCCATGAGCTCTGTTGTGTGTTTGTGTGAGTGTGTGTGTGTGTGTGTGTGTGTGTGTGTGTGTTCTGGTTATAGATGGGAAAATGAGTCTAAATTTGATAAAGAAATGTTGTATGAAATGTTTGCAATAAAAATTAACAATAAAGAGAAAATCTGGAACATTTGTATAATAGAGTTATAATTAGCGAGAAAGAGAATCATGACATTTGCAGGTACGTAGATGGCAATAGAAGCTTTTATACTAAGTGAAGTATGACTCTCATTCTAGATTTTCATTGATGTTTTTTTTTGCATTTCAGACAATTTATCTTAATTGGATTTAAACTTCTTCCCCATTTCTACTCCCAATAGCCTCCTCTAGATTTCACACATTCTCTCATATATTTTAAGGCACATGGAATAAAGCTCTTGTGCCCTCATATCCTTTGGTGGGAAGTCATCCACTGGAGTCTAGCCAACCTATCTAGCATCACTTCCTTAAAGAAAATCAATTCTCCCTCTCCCAGCAGTAATTTTGTTATCAATTGTTCCTCAGCTAAGGCTGGGTCCTCCTGCTCCTTTCTCCAGTTAAAACTTGGGTTATACTCTAATCGAGTTTGCATGGGTCTTGTGAATGTTGCCTTCATTGCTGCGGATTCATATGAGCAAGTTCCGTGACTCTGTTTCCTTGTGTTATATCACTAAACCTGGCTTTTACAATCTTTCTCCCTATCATGTGTAATTGATTAGTTCATTTTTATTTTGATTTTTATCTCATATCAATAAAAACCAAACTAGGACAGCTGCTAAATAACTTACTATTAATGAATGAATTAATTAATTAATGAATGATGAGAGATATCCAATCTGACAGATGGAAAAAAATTCACAGGCTCATAAAAAAATTATGAGAAGGCTAATGGATGTGATGCTTCCAAAAGATCAAAGAACAACAACAGAAAGACTGAATCAGAAAACTGACTAAAATGGTAAATCCAGTTTTGCCCAGACACTGTCTACAGGTTACATGGTGTTTTAGGACTTAGTAAAAGTAAACATGTGTATATTAAACAACATTGGTTTAAAGGCTCTGATAAAAACGGTAATGTATTTGAGTTAAATGGAGATATAAATTGCTGTTGTCCACATTTGTTCTACTTAAAATCTGTATAACAATAATCTTGGGATTGGCAAATACAAATGTTCTCTATAATTTTTCTGTTGTACAGTATCACCTTGTAGCATTCTCTTTCACCTATAGGATGATTTAGCATAAAAATTAAGTTTGCTTCCCAAGTTAATCACATACAGTCATCCAAAACAGCATGGGTGAATTTGAAGAAATCTGTGCCTTGATTCCACCCTATAGGTATGTATAATACAACTGTCTTCTGGAGACTCATGGGACAAAAAATAAAAACCTAAAAAAAAAGGGGGGGGGATACAGATAGATATGAAACCTTTTTGTCAAAAACCTTGCAATGCAAATCTTAAAACTAACTACAGGAAAAGATTTGTATGTTCCAACAGGTCAAAATGTCACCAACTTAACTGCTGAGAAAGAAAAGATACAGCTTTGCATTGAGTAGGATATACCAGAAAGTTTCAACAGAAAGGTTGACCCGTCTGGACATTGAAAGGAAGAAAAGCCTCAGATTGCTACAAACATCAAACCCCTCTGTGGATACTACTTGTAACAACTATTTATAATGAGTCCTAACGAAACTTGCCTTCTAGGTGTCACAAAGGTTTTAATAAGAGAGACTTTCGTACCTCCCCCCATAGAACAAGGAGAAATACGATGATGATAAGGTAGTTCTCCAACTGTAAATTGGAGCCAACTTTTATAGAGGTAATCTCTTATAAAACTGGTAAATCTGCCTTCTTTAATTGACTAATAGACATAGGAACTGTGAAAAGGATTATTCTCTATTCAGAACCAAATATAATACTAATGTCTCCTTAAGCTATGCACTTAAGCAAAATATATTAATGCAGGAGCTCTGACATCAGCAATGAATTATTCTACCAAGGAAACGTTTGCCAGGGGATCCAAGCCACCACAAAAATTAAAGGCTCCTTGCCTCTAAACTGGGAAGAGAGGAAATAAGGCCCTGCTGTCGAAGACCTGACATTAACATGGGAAAGATGTATTGAGACCACATATGCAAGTGTACAGATGGTCTCTGGAATATCAGAGAGTGTTACCAAAGGCCACTAAACCAATAAAGTAAATATGGGTCTCCTTGAGTCAAGCAAGACTCCTCCCTCAGCACCAGCTACACCTCACCTGCCTGAAAATACTGTGCAACAGAGGCAGCCATATACTGGTATATCCCAAATCTAATTAGCTATTAGCTCTCTCCTTGGAGGAATAACCCATGGATGATGCTACAAACTTACATCTTCTAATGGATAGGAGATGTTATAAGCCACAGTAAGACCCGGTCATATTTAACAGAAAAAAATGTAATACATGGATTAACATACCATCCAAACATCTGTGTCTATACCAATGTAACCTACCATAACAATTAGTACTGTTTAAATACCTATATATTTAATTGCTTGTGCTTCATTAGTAGGATCAAAGGGTTATTCCTGGACAAACTGTCAGCCCATGAAAGGAAACATCCAGAATTGACCAGAGTCCAAGACAACAGCTCCAGACATAGTAAACTGTTTAGCTTCTCATCCACCTGCGCCCCTTTTCTAAGCCTATGGAACAATCTGTGGAAGAGGGGGTGTGGTAGAATGTAAGGGCTGCGATTGGGGTGAATAGTGAAACTACAGAAATATAGTCTGGACAATCATTTGATCAACTTGATTGAACATACAAGCCCCCCCCCCACCTGGATGGAGGGACCCGTGGACTGTGTGGGTTTGGGCACAACTGCTTGCAAATTGGTTTTACATGAATGATGCTTGTACTCATAAGTTATCACTTATTGTTAAAATGTGAAAAAACCTGAGAGAAAGATGCAGGACAGTTATGGCAGAATGCATGATCTGGGATGGGGTGGGGTGGGATGGGGGGAAGGGAAAGGAAAATATGCCTGAACTGAATAGGAAAATGATGTATGAAATACACAAAGCACCAATAAAAAAAAGATCATGATTCCTAAACTCATGATAGAAAATACATTGGAATAGATAAAGGAGACATAAGGAAAAAAAAAAAAAACTAGTCCTGTTATACCAAGGAAAGCAAAGGTAAATTTGGAAACAAAAGTCAGCGACTTAGAAAAAATTCAGGAAAATATATGAAAAATTAATTGTATAGAGCATATAGAACAAAATTGTAATATTTAAAAAAATAAAAATCCATATAGGATTTTCATATGTTGGATATGAGAATAAAAGAAAATTACATGAAATTATTACCAATGTACTCAGGGAAGCAAAGAATGACTACCATGAAAGATGTACATATCCCGCTAAACAGTGAATTAAAATATCACTATGGAGACTGGAAAGTTGGATCAGTGTATAAAAGCACTAGCAGTTCTTGAAGAGGACATGGATTCAATTACCAGCACCCTCATGGCAGCTAACAACCATCTGTACCTCCAGTTTTAGGATATCTGGCAACCTGTTCTCACCTCAACATTCATTGGACTATAGGGTGCACTTAAATCCATTTAGGGAATATATTTATATACATAAAATAAATAAAATATTAAAATAAACTGAAGTAGAATCATAACATTTAAGAGTCCAAGAACTTTATCATTTATCAAAAAAGTCAACTTAAAGATAAAAATTAGAGAAAAACTAAGTGAAATCCTAAATAAACTGTATATGTGTAAATAAATATCAAACATATGAGTTATTTAAAGCTAAATACATATGGCCAATGAAGAACCTGTATACAACATACTATATCCAAGATCTCAAAGATAAAATAATAAAACAACAATTTTACATTATTAGAATCTATAAGTGAAACTTGCCAATATGTATATACAAAGGCATGCATATCATTGTAATATCAGATCTATGGTCAACAATCCTAAAATAGAGGGAATTAGGGAATTCCATATTTCATGTCTTGAAAGAAAAAAAATTTGCCATCCAAGGATTATATACACAGTTATTATTTTTTTATTTGATTCAGAAATAAGAAAATATCAATAGAAACAAAAAATAGTTCATGATTATAAAGCCATCTGTGTATAAGTTCCTTCAATGAATATTATATTAAAAAAGAAAGAAACTTGGGGAAAAAATTGAGAGCATAGAAAAGAATAAATTTATTAAGAGGAGTAGAAAAATAAAGACGAACAAGAAAGAATGCATCAGGTAGAAGAGAATTTTAAAGGCTAGTAACTATTAACAGAGGTAAATTTTATAACTATATACATCAGGTTTTGGTCTATTTATTTATTTTTGTTCTTTTTGAGATAGGGTCTCTCTGTAGATCCAGCTGGCCAGGAACTCACTATATAGACCTGGCTGACTGTGAACTCACAGAGATCCTCCTGCTTCTGACTCCTTAGTGATGTAAATAAAAGCATATGCCACCACCTTCAGCTGAAGTTTCTAATTTAATAAATCTATTGGTAATAGACCTAAATGTTCAAATAGTTCCTGAGACATTCTCATTATCCAAACTATCTAAAAAGAATCCTCAGAATTAAACTGCCTCTAAAATCAAATGAATTTTACATATTTTTACAGAATATTCATTTGATGAATACAGAATACATATTCTCCTAAAAAAACTCATAGAACCTTATGATAATAGAGTTCATTCTAGGGCAAAATGTAGTGTTTACACATACTTGATGTTCTAAAAATCTTCACATATCACATCTGATCATGAGGAACTAAAACTAGAAATCAATGTAAAATAGAAACCATAGGAACTATTTAAATACTTAGAGTAACAGGCTCTTGAATAAGTGGGTCAATGAATAAATTAAGTAGAGAATGAAAATCCTGGAATCTAATGAAAATAAGAGCACAACTTTCTAGAAAGTTTAAGATACAAATACCGCACTTTTAATAGGATGTTTTCTTAGTATGACAGATTATATTAAAAACTGGGGTGTATTCAAATAAATAACCTAATGAAGTATCTCACTGTCTCAGAAAAAGAAGAAAATCAAAACTGGAAAGCAATATGCAAAACGAAACAATAAACATCAAGTCATAAATTAATGAAATAAAGAATAAAATAAAAACACATAGACTCAATTAGACTAAAAGATTGTTTCCCAAATGGAAACAATGCAAATCCCTAGCCAAACAAATGAGAGAGAGAGAGAGAGAGAGAGAGAGAGAGAGAGAGAGAGAGAGATTCACAATGAAGGGACTACAGTGAAAGCTAAACAGTTTAGAGCACTGGCTGCTCTTGCAGAAGACCCAGGATTGGTTCCCAACATCCATTTGAAATCTAACAATCATTCATAACTTCAGTTCCAGGGGTCGTGACACCCTCTTCTGACTTCCCTAAGCATTGTATGGCAAGGGTGCACCTATGTATATACAGAAAATACACTCATACACCTAAATTAAATTAATAAAATATCAATAGAAACAAATTAAAAATGAATTATTTAAAACATCAATAAAATTGACTTTAGGACAGAAATCATGTGCAAAAAAGACAAATACTGCATATTCAACCTTTTTGGGGATACAAGATACAATTTTTTAGCATGCTTAACTTTTTTGCCTTTTTATAATGTATAACCTTTTATTAAACTGGTCTCAATTTAGTGTACAGGCAAGCTTTGGCTGCCTCACACATCGACCCACTCCAAGGAATACCAAAAGCCTTCATATATCAATGGGGGCAGGCAAAACGAGGGGGCCAAGATGGCTGACCATTCAAAAATAAAAAGAGTATTAAGGAAGAAGATTTAAAAAAATATAAATTCCAGAACATAATTTACAAAAAGTGATGCTGTCACCTCCCTTGCATGGACTCAAGATGTAGACCAGGTCATCCTCCTTTTGGGAGTTGGGGTGATGTTTCAGTGGATGAGGGACTTCTTCTAACTGGGGATATTTGCAATGAGTAAAAAAAAAAATAATACCATCAAAGTCCTAGCTACATTGTAGAACTTGTGGACTCTTGCTCTAACCAATTGTGTAGCTTTCACCATTCTAGTTTTAAAATCCTGATCAAAAGTGCCAAAACAACAGCTTTTTTTAAAAATTTTTTAATTGATGTTTTCTGTATTTCATACATAATTTTCCAATTCAGTTCAGGCATATATCCCCTTCCCTTCCCCCCACCCCACCCCTACCCATCCCAGATCATGCATTCTGCCATAACTTTTCTGCGTCTTTCTCTGTTTTTTTTTTTTCCCTTTTTAATATTTAAACAAGGTTGAGAGTCAATTGAGTAGCAAGCATCCTTCATGTAAAACAATTTGCAATTGTCACCAAACCCACACAGCTCATTGGTCCACCATCGCAGACCGGGGGGGTGGCTTGTATGTTCAATCAGTTGATCAATATGAGTGTCCCACATATGTTGTAGTTTTTCACCTTCACCCAATCGTAGCCCTTACATCTACCACGCCTCTTCGCAGTTGTTCCCTAGGTAGAAAAGGGGCATCGGTGGAGTGAGAAGCAAAAACGTCTACTTTCTCTGGCTTGTCTTGGTCTTAGTCATTTCTGTTGTTTCTTCCTGGCTGCAGCTTTCCAGCATAACCTTTCAATCCTACTAAGAAGCAAATGCCAATAGATAGGTACTAAAACAGTATAAATATAGTACCCTTTCAATCCTAGAATGACACAAGCAATTAGATATATGGTATTTAAACAACTATTTTTATGGTAGTTACCTGTTAAGACACAGATGTTGGTGTATTGTAAATCCATGAATACATTTCTGTTAAGTATGACAGGTCTCTGTGTTTGATACGTCTCTAACCTTTAGTAAGGTGTAGCCTGTGGCATCAGCCGTGTTTTTCTCCAAGGAGACAATAGCCAATTAGATTGGGATAAAAAGACCATATGGCTCCACTGCTGCCGCTTTTCCAGCAGAGAGGTTGTACTGGTGCTGACGGTGGAGTCTGCTTGACTCAGAGAGACCTATTGCTTCAGTGGCCTTGGTACACTCTCTGCATTCCAGAGGCCATTCTTATCCTTGCAAGTGCGGTCTTTATACATCTTTCCCATGTTTATATCAGTCTTCAACAACAGGGCCTTATGCCTCTCTTCCTGCAGATATCCATTTGGAGGCAAGGAGCCTTACCTTTTGTGGGTCTTGGATCCCTGGCCAACACATCTCCTTGCAGAATAATCCATTGATGTTCAGAGCTCTTGTATTAATATTTTTGCTTAAGTGCATAGCTTAAGGAGCCTTTAGTTGTATTTGTTTAATACAGAAGTAAGGCCCCCATCACAGTTCTATGTCCAAGTCAATCAAAGAAGGCATTTCTTACTGATTTTATAAGAGAATACCTCTTAACAGCTGGTCCAATCTAAAGCTGGAGAACGACCTCATCATCCTCCATATTTCTCCTTATTCTATAGATCCAGAGAGGGCTCTGGTGTCTGCAGTCAATCTGAAAGGCATTTCCTCCCTTCAATGCCCAGATAGTCAATCCTTCTGCTGGGACTTTTCTGTACCTCATACTCCTTGCAAATCTGCATTTTCTTTTCAGCCATTTAGTTGTGAACTCTGGCCTGTTGTAACATACACATCCTTTCCCAGAGTTAGTTTAAATTTACTGCAGGTTTTTTTGACAAAAAGTTTTAATATATAATATCCCCCTTTTTTATTTAGGTTTTTATTTTGACCCATAAGTCTCAAGAAAGCAGTTGTATTATCATTACCTATAGGGTGGAGTCAGGCACATCTTCATTAAGTTCACCCATGTGCGTTTGGGTTACTGTATTGATTAAACTTGGGAAACAAACTTATTTTAGTTTAAATCATCCTATAGGGAAACAGAGTGTTACCACATCATACTATATGACAGCATAATTAGAGAACATTGTTTATACAATCCCAAAGATGTTATACAGTTTAATTAAACAAGTGACAACAGCAGTTTATGTCACCTTCACTCATCATACCGTTTTATCACCTTTAAACCAATGTTATTAATATACACATGTTTACTTTTACTAAGTTCTAAAAACACCATGTATCCTGTAGACAGAGTCTGGGCAAAACTTGGATACTTGAACTCAATCGTCAATTAAATATGCACCAATCAAATATACACCCATGTCCCACCCACCCCCCCACCCTCCGGCCCCATTTCAGTCCAGTATTTCTGATGCATATCTTTCTGTTGGTTCTTTTAATTATGCATCCCTCTCCACATGAAAATATTAATATGGGTATTGGTACTACATCCACAATAGAGATCCATTTGTCGTTTTTTTTCTGGACTGTGTTACTCACTTAACAGAGTTCCTTCAGCTCCATCCACTTTCAAATTCATGATTGTCTTTCTTTACCACTGGCATAGATTCCATTGTTAGATGTACCACATTTTCTCTATCCATTTGTCGTCAGTTGAGGGCATTTGTGTTCCAGTTTTTTGCTATTGTTGAACAGAGCTGCAATAAATAGCTGTGCATGTATCTCTGCAGTAAGATGAGTCTTGTGGTATATACCCAGGAGTGTATGCTGGTGCAATATGCAGGTATCATTTGGTCTCTAAGGTCTCCACACTGTTTTCATAGTGGCTGCACAAGTTCACCACCGAGCAATGAATGAGTGTTCCCCTTCCTCACACCTCTCAGCACTGGCATCATGTTTTCTAACTTAGCCAGATCTTACTGGAGTAAGATGTTATTTAAGGTGGTTTTAATTGCATTTCCTTAATTATTAGAGAGTTGAACACTTCTTAAGGGTTTCTCAGCCATCTCTATCCTCCTCGTGAAGTCTCTGTTCAGATCTTTGCTCCATCTTCTGAGTGATTCATTTGTTTTTCTCTCTGTTTTTTGAGTAGCTTAACTTTGGATAATTAATGCTTGCAGAGTTCGCTGTGGAAGTTTCCTCCCACTCTGTGGGTTTCTCTTCACTTCCTTGTATGTTTTGATGTACAGAAGCTTTGAGTTTTATGAGGTCCCATTAGTATGACGATCTTATCTTTGCACTGCGTCTGATTTAGAATCTTTTCCTATGCACTTACGTCTTGGCTGCTGCCTTCTTTCTATCACCTCCAGAGTTTTGTTTCACATCTGATCTTTGATCGATTGGAATTGAGTTGTACAGGTGAGAGGTAAGGGTTTAATTTCAATTCTCCTACAGGTGTGATCCAGTTTTGGACCAACACCTTGTTGAAGATGCTGCTTTCTCCAATTGTATCTCTTGGCCTCCTTATCAAAATATGAGTGGCTGAATTGTATGTGCTCAGGTTTGGGATCTTCAGTTTTATTCCATGATCTACTGGTCGTTTTTGTGCCATCACGCAGGCGTTTTATGACTGTATCCTGTAGTATAGTTTGATGTCTGGAGAGCGATCCCCTTATTGCTCTTTCGCCCAGAGTTGCTTTGGCTATTCAGGTCTTGTTTTTCCAAAATGAATTTGAATGGATTTCAACCTGAAGAAGCATTGGGATTTTAATTGGGATTGCATTAAATCTGTAACAAGTTTAGGTAGAGAATGGACATTTTTACTATATTTATTTTCCCAATCCCGACATGGGAGGTTTCTCCATCTTCGATGTCTTCTTCAATTTCCTCTTCAGAGTTTAATATTTGTTGTAGAGTCCTGGTGTCTTTGGTTAGGTTGTTCCTAGGATTTTATTGTTTTGAGGCTAATGTGAGTGGAGTCTCCTTTGTATTCCTTCTTCAGTTGCCTACATTGGTGTAGAAGGCTACTGATTTTCTAGGTTATTTTGTATCCTGCCACATTAATGAAGCTCCTAATCGTTCTAGAGAGTTTCTTGGGAGTTCTTAGCCATCCTTAGATAACAATCATATCATCAGCAAAAAGGATAGCTTGACTCCTCTTTCCTATTAGAACTCCTTTAATTTCCTTTTTCTTGCCTTTTGCCCTAGCAAGGGATTCAAAGCACTCATGTTGAAAAGGAAGGTGACAGGGGACAGCCTTGCCGAGTTCCTACCCTTAAAGGGAATGCCTCTGTCGTTTCCCATTTAGGAAATATTAGCTTTGGTTCCGATATGGCTTGATTACATTAAGTATGACCCTCCAATCCAATTCCCTCTAGACTTTAACATGAATGGCATACTGGATTTTGTCAAAGGCTTTTTCCTCGTCAAGTTAATGATGTGTGGTTTTTGTCTTTCAGGCCGTTTATATGCTTGTGATATTATTGATTTCGTTTCGTATGTTGACCCACCCTGCATCTCGGTAATGCATCCAACATTGGTCATTGGGATGCTTCTTGATGTGGGTCTGTATATGCCGTCTGCCAGTAATCACATAGAAGTTTGGCATCTGTATCATTTAGGGAGATGTGTCATAGTTCATCCATTTTGGTTGCAATCTTGGCCTGTGTTGGTATTAGAGATGATGCTTGCTCAATAGAAGGAACGGAAACACCCCGCTTATTCAGTACCTCAACAAACTGTAATATTAATGGTTTGTTAAGTCTTTTTGAAATATTTTATAGAATTCTGCTGTGAAACCATCTGAGCCTGGGCATTTTTTGGTTGGGAGGCTGCTTATTACATCTTCAATTTCTTCACATATTATTGGTCTGTTTAAGCTGTCGATCTCTTCTTGGTTGAGCTTTGGTGATTCCCAAGATTTCAGATATTCATCCATTTCTTCTAGGTTTTCAAACTTAGTAGAGTATAGGTTTTTAAAGTAATTCCGAATGATTGTCTGGATCTTTTCATTATCTGTTGTGATATTTCCCCTTTCATCACAGATTCTCTTGATTTGGAGTTGTTCCTTCTTTCTTTTGGTTAACTGGGCTAGAGGTCTGTCTATCTTGTTTATTCTCTCAAAGAACCAGCTTTTGGATTCATTGATTTTTTTATGGTTTTCTTTGTTTCTATTTCATTGATCTCTGCTCTGATTTTTGTTATTTCTCCTTGTCTGCTGCGTTTAGTTAATTAAAAAGAAAATAAAGTCATCCCAATGTTGCCACGTGTTTTTCTTGCTTTCTTTTTCATTTCTACTTCACTGAGTAAAGAGACAGTCTTCCTAAAAGTATTTGTGCTGGACGATGGAGGGGCCAGACTCGTCACACACTTACTTGCTGATCTGCATCTGCTCATCTGCTGGAAGGTGGATAGCAAGGTAGGATGGATCTAACAATCCACAGGGAGTACTTGCACTCATGGGGAGCAATGATCTTGATCTTCATCGTGCTGGGAGCCAGAAGAGTGATCTCCTGCTTCCTGTTTGCAATGCCAGGGTACTTGCTGCTAACATCAGACATCACTGTGTTGGCATTGATGTCCTTACGAATGTAGACATCACACTTCATGATGGATTTGAATGCAGTTTCATGGATACTGCAGGATTCCATGCACAAAAAAGAAGGCTGTAAAAGGCCTTGGGGCACCAGAAGCTCTCCTTGCCAATGGTGATATACTGGTGGTCAGGCAGCCCATAGTTCTACTACAGAGAGGAGGAAGATGCTGCAGTGGCCATCTCTTGTTCAAAGTCCAGGGTGACATAGAACACCTACTCTTTGATGTCACCAAAAAATTCCTACTCAGCTGTGGTGGTGAAGCTGTAGCCAAACTTAGTCAGAAACTTCATAAGGTAGTCTGTCACATCCTGACCTGTCAGAACCAGATTCAGGATGGCATTGGGGAGAACATAGCCCTCATAGAAGGGCACAGTGTGGCTGACCCCAATGCCAGAGTCCATTACAATGTAGGGGTACTGCCAGTAGCTTGTAGGGACAGCCTGGCCTGGATGACTATGTTCATGGCTCGGTTTTGAGTCTCAAACATGATCTGGGTCATCTTTACATGGATGGACTTGAGGTTCAGGGGAGTCTCAGTGAGCAGCACTAGCTGCTTTTATGGGGAGACACTAAGCAAGTTGTAGAAGGTTTGGTGCCAGGTGATCTTCTCCATGTTATCCCAGTTGGCAAAAATGCCTTGTTCAGTGGGGTGCTTCAAGTTCTGAATGCCTCTCTTGATCTGGGACTAGTCACGGACATACAAGTCTTTTTGTCTCATGCCTACCTTTCATGCATTGGTACTAAGGGCAACCCATGATGGAGAGGAAGGTGACCAGTAGAGAATGTTTACCTTTGAAGCTGGCTTTTTACATGTCAGAGCCATTGTCTAAAATGACAGCATAAATACAATCATCTATGATGAACTGGGTGTCAGGATGTGCACCTGAGAGGAAGATGCAACCCATGCTTGCTGGGTGGCCACTAACATCCTTAATATTGAGTAGTAGTAAGGTCCAGAAAAATATAAAGGCCATTAGAGTGATGGGAAAAGGGTTGAAGAGAAAGAGAATTGTAGAACAAGTTGGATATTAAAATAGAAAAGGGGAGTAATGGCAGTGGAGGGGTCTAAGCAGGAAGGAGATTGAGAAGATGGAAGAAGGGAAGATGGATAAATAGTAAAATTATGGACATTTATCTACTATTTTACAAGCTTATTATAATGTAATGTAGAAATAAAAAGAAATTGAACAGTGGTCTCTTCCATGTATAGATAATACTCCTCATATAAGTCATATGATATTAAATGAAATTCCCAGTACCAGGTGTGGGATTCCTCCCTATGAGTGATGGGTCAGGTCTTGGCCCAGAGTCCCTCTTCTCCCAGAAGAGAAGTCTATTGTCATTACTCTTTGCTACACCAGTCTTCATTTAGGGGTGGGGTGGGGGGGAAGGGAAGGGGATATATGCCTGAACTGAATTGGAAAATGATGTATGAAATACACAAACCATCAATAAAAATAAATTAAAAAATAAATAAAGAGTTAATAACAATTTTCCTTTCCATGCCTGCACCATGTTTTTAATTTAATAGTTTTCTTTTTTCTTTAATTCCCTCATATTTTATTTCTAAAAATATGTTAAAATCTTGGCAAAATATCTGTTAAATATCCCAAGATTCCTTTTTCCAACTCCTTGATTCTGCTTTCTGTAGTGACTTTCTTTTTTGGTTTCAAATTTCAATATAAAACTTCATTGAATTTTTGTGTATTTTATACAGTCCATATTAATCATATTTAGAGTACCTCTCCTTTTTGTACCACGCATAGCCACGCACGTGATTTCATGAATTCTGTTATATATGTTAAGACCTACAGATTCAAGTTTATTTCCTCATATTTTCATATGTGTGGGTACATCCACTGGAGCCTCTTCAGCCTAACTACATCAGCCCTTTAAAAAGGCTAACTCTCCCTCACCTAGAAGTGATCACCTGCCAATAGTTCCTCAGCTATGTTTGGGCCTCTTGGATATTTCCTTTGATTTTAGGCTGTGTTTGTGTCTGGAACATGTGCATGTTGTCACAACTACTGCAACATTATATGAGCAAGTTCTCAGAAGAGTGGAAAACTATGTTTCATTGTGTTCCATTACCATCCCTAGCTCTTACAATCTTTCCAGGGCCACATTACTCTGCTTAGCTAGTAAGAGTGCCTCACACTATCCCTATTCTCATCTTGGCCAAAGGTCTCGTACCCAGACAAGCTATATTCTCTCTCCTAACAATGACCTCCAACCCCTGCTTGTCCCTAAGCCTCCTGTTGCTCTTCCCCCTGAAACCTCCCTTCCAGCTTTCTAATCCAGACCCTTCCCCCGGTATCTTTGTTCCTCTTCACCTTGACCAGCTATATTCTCCTCACTGTCCCACCCCAGCCTTGGCCCTAAGTCCCCTCTGATGGTACTATCTGAAAATTCCAGACAACCATTCTAAGTAGGCCGTGTCCATTGTGCCTGGATTCCACTGCACACAGACCAGTAAAATTCTCTCCTCTCAAGCTGTCCCCCTTCCCACCCTGGGCCTAGGCTCCCTCCTTCTCTTCCCTCCTGAGACTTCTGGATTAGTCTCGTGAAACATGTCTTGCCCACTGTATCTTTATTCCCCTGTACCTAGAGCAGATTTTCTGGATCTCGAGATTATTTATTTCAAAAGAATATTCTACATATGGAGAGTACAGTGGATACAGGCTGTGTGTGTATGAGTGTGAACTATTTTGCATTCACATCTTGGGCTCAGAACTTAGGAAAATTGTTCCTTTTTCCATTAGTATTCAGTATTCTTGCCAGTAATATAGACATACTTTCGAGGTCCCACCTATATTCTGGGGTTTAGGGGAGTCCATTGTTTTTGTTTTTTATAATACTCATTAATATTCAAGCAAAATAATCATTTAAGTAGTTTAAATTTGCATTTCCTGATAGTTAAGGAAGTTGAATATTTAAAAAATAATTTTATTCATTGTTCTTTTGTGGACTGTCTTTTGAGTTTTATAGAGCATGTGTTAACTGGGTTAACTTTTGTAAATTAACTTTTAAGTTCTTTGTATGTTCTACACACTAATCCTTTCTCAGAGGTTTAGTTGGAAAGGATTTATTCCATGATATGTTTGTCTCTTCACTCAATTTACAGCTTCCTTTGCAGTATGTAAAGGTTTAATTTCATGGGCTCTTACTTGCCAATTGTTGGCTTTATTTTGAAGGCTCCCCCCTATCACCACTCCTCTTTAATATAGTGCTTGAAACACTTGCTATGGCAATAAGGCAAGAAAGGGAAATTAAAGGAGTACTAATTGGAAAAGAGGAAGTCAAACATTCCCTGTTTGCATATGATATGATAGCTTCCCTGAGGGATGCTAAAAACTCAACCAGAAATCTCTTAGAAACAAGTAAGAATTTCAGTAGAGTGGCAGGATATAAAATTAACCTAGAAAAATCTGTAGCCTTTCTTTACACCAACAACAAGCAACTGGAGAAGGAGTATAAGGAGAACTTCCCACTCACAATAGCCTCAAAAAATGGGAAAATACCTAACCAAAGACACCAAAGATCTCTACACCAAAAATTTTAAACACCTGAAGGAGATTGAAGATGACATCAAAATATGGAAAACACTCCCATGCTCAGGTATTGGAAAAATTAATAAAGCAAAAATATCCATTGTACCCAAATTAATAAACATATTCAATTAAATCTCAATTAAAATTCCCATGAGTTTCTTCAAGAGTTGGAAAAAGATCCTTAATTTCCTATGAAAAGAAAAAAGACTGAAAATAGTTAAAGAAACCCTGAGTGAAAAGTGCAATGAGGGGGGGGGGGGGTATTGCTTTACCAGACTTTAAGCTGTATTACAGGGAAATAGTTATAAAGACAGCCTGGTACTGGCACAAAAACAGACCCATTGGCCAATAGAACACAATCGAAGATACAAACATGTGCTAATACAATTTCAGCCTCTTAATATTTAACAAAGGGGCCAAAAAGCTCATTAGAGGAAAGATAGCATCCCTCAGCAAATGGTTAATGCAAAACTGGATCACCATATGTAGAAGAATAAAAACAAACCCCCAGCTCTCACCCTGTAAAAAATCAACTGCAAATGTATCAAAGACCTCATCTTGAATCCTGAAACTCTAAAGGTGATAGCAGAAAAAGCTGGTAGCAATCTACAAGACATAGGAGTAGGAAAAGACTATCTAATCAAACAGCAGGTGCAACAAAAATAAAATCAACAGCTGACAAGTTTGACTTCATCAAACTCAAAAACTTCTGTGCAGCAAAAGAAACAATAAAGGAAGTGAAGATAAAACCCACTGAGTGGGAGGAAATCTTCACCAGTGATTCATCTGACAGAACATTAACATCCAGAATACCTAACTACTCAAAAAAACCAAGTAAGAAAAGAAATGACTCACTCAAAAGATGGAGTAAAGAGAGGAACAGATACTTCACCAGTGATGAAGTAAAGATGGCTGAGAAACACCTTAAAAGTGTTTGCTGGGCATGGTGAAGTACACCTTTAATCCTAGCACTTGAGAGGCAGAGGCAGGCAGATCTTTGTGAACTCAAGGCCACCCTGGTCTACAGAGTGAGTTCCAGGACAGCTGGGGCTACAGTGAGACCCTGTCTCGCAAAGACCAAAAAATAAAAATAAAAAAAGTGTTCAACATCATTAATAATTAAGGAAATGCAAATTAAAACCACTCTATCATCTCACTTCAATAAGACTGGCTAAGATCAAGAAAACAAAAGACACCAAATGCTGGAGAGGTTCCGGCAAAAGAGGAATACTCATTCACTGCTGGTGGCAATGCAAACTTGCACAATTACTATGGAAAACAGTGTGGAGAACCCTTAAAAGACACAAAATGAGCCTACCACCTGACCCAGCCATACCTTTCCTGGGTGTATACCCACAAGATTCATCTTACTGCAAAGATACATGCATATCCATGTTTCCTGCATCTCTTTTCACAGTATTGAAGAGTTAGAACCAAACTGAATGCCCCTCAACTGACGAGTGGATAACAAAATTTTGGAGTTCTATTCAGGGGTAAAGAAACATATCATCATGAACTTTGCAGGTAAATGGCTGGAACTCAAAGCCGTTATACTAAGTGAAGTAAAACAGCCCCCCCCCAAACAAAGGTTAATGGTTTCCCTCATTTGTGAATGCTAGTACCAAATCCTCCACATGTAAGGCAAGCTGAGCAATGTTATTGCTATATTTCTTTCTAGCTGAAAGCAACTGTGATATTACAATGTGAATATATCAATGAGCCTTAGAATTAACTTAACACTTACTTTCACACATGGTAATTAATGTATGAACTGGGGTGGGGTGGGAGGAAGGAGAAGTCGAATATGCCTAAATTGAACTGAAAAATGATGTCTTAAATATACAAAACATCAGCACAAGTATTATATTTTATTTTTTACTTTTTTTATTGATGCTTTGTGTATTTCATACATCTTTTTCCAATTCAATTCAGGCATATTTCCCTTTCCCTCCCGCACATCCCACCCCACTCCATCCCAGATCATGCATTCTGCCATAACTGTCCTGCATCTTTCTCTCAGTTTTTTTTTCATTTTTTAGCAATAAGTGATAATTTATGAGTACAAATATTATATTTTAAAAAAGATATCCTTGAAACCTTTGTAGGCTCTATGAGAGAACCTGAAGCACAGACCACTCAGCTTTACATACCCAATCAGTTAAAAAAGGCACATCAGTAATACAAAGAGGATAAGACTTTAACTCAACAAAGGTAGGTTTCTCTTTATACCAGAAACACACACACACACACACACACACACACACACACACACACACAAAGAAATCCAAGTGGCAAAATGACAACAAAAAATAAGAATATGATAAAACAAAATAATATTTTCCCACCAAATATAAGGAGTCCTGAGTTTACGAAAGATAGATTTAAAGAAAACTCATGATGAGATGAAGGAAGTGAAAAACTCAAAAACCCAATTCTAAATGACAGGAAAGACACCAGTACAATGATTGAAATGGAAGCAATATCAAGATTAGATGATAAAGTTAAAGAAATAGAGTGCTCAAACAATTAATATGAAAAAATAAAAATACAGGATTGAAGTATGTAGGTAATGTAGGAAAACATGAAAAGACCAAATTTATGCATCATAGGCATAGAGGGAATAGAAAAATCACAAGTAAATGGTATTGACCATATCTTCAACAGGATTGTAGAAGACAAATTCCCCAAACTAATGAAAGACAGACCTATACAAATACAAGAAGTGCATAGAACACAAAATAAACAGGATCATAAAATAAACACCCCTCAGAATATTACAGTAAAAAGACTAGATATTCATGACAAGGAAAGACTATGGAAAGCTGCAAGAGAAACCAACAATTCACATATAAATGAAAAACTATCAGAATTATAGCTGACTTTTAATTGCAAATGATGAAAGCCAGAAGAGCATGGACTAAGATTTCCCAGTTCTAAATGACAATAGATATCATCTCAAAATACTTTACCCACCAATAATTTTCTATTATAGTTGAAGGAGAAAACACTCTCCCATGTCATTAATAGGCTGAAAGAATACATGTCCAAAAAGCCAGTAATTAAAAAAAATACTCAGAATAATACAGATTATTGGAGATTGTTGAAGAGGCAACAGAAAGAAGGTAAATGAAGGTATATTTCTGGAAACACAAAATTAGACCATGAATGCAAACAGAAAATAAAATGATGGTGACCAAAACACATTTTGTAACAATAATTTTATATGTTAATGCCCTGAAATCCTGAGTTGAAAGACAGGCTATTTGAATGGATTAAGATGTAAAATCCATGTTTTTGTTGTCTACAAGAAATTCACTTCACATTTAAGGATAAGTGATACCTTAAGGTGAAAAGATAGGAAAAAATACTCCAAGGAAAAGGCACTAAGAAAAAAAGCAGGGATTGGAATTCTCATATCTGACAAAATAGCCTTCAAAGTAAGACTAATCAGAAGACATAAAGAGGGTCACTTAATTCTGCCCAAAGGAACAATTGACCTAAAAGTTATTACAATCATATATATTCCACACTCTCGTGCACCCAAATTCAGGAAACGAGTACTAGAGGACTTTAAGAAATAGATTAACCCCATCTCAATAATAGTTGCATAATTGAATACATGGCTATTAACCATTCAAAAAAAAAACATAGGCATTTGAATTAAAACATGCATACATTAAACTGACCTAAAAGAAACCTTCATAATAGTCCACGCAAGCACCGAAGAATATACTTTCTACTTAGTGGCTGGCCCATGTAAGTTTCTCTAAGATTGACCATATACTGAGACACAGACACACCCCCCCCCAAAAAAAAACCAAGATACATGAAACTGAAATGAATTCATGCATTTTATCAGACCACAGTGCAATAAAACTTAAAATCAGTACCCAAAATTCTCTAGCAACTACAAGGATTTATGGATATTAAATAACACACTCCTAAATGATTAATAATTAAAAGAAGAAATTAAGAAAGAAATAAAAATATTCCTAGGACTAAACAAAAAGGATAATGCAACACAACAAAATCTAAAAGTGGTCCAAAGAGGGAAGTTTAAATGCTTACATCAAAAGAGAGAGAAAGAGAGAGAGAGAGAAAGAGAGAGAAAGAAAGAGAGAGAAAGAGCACACCACACACAAATGACTTAACATTGCAACTTGAGATTCTGGAAAGGCTAGAACAAATGAACCCCAAACCCAGAATATGAGAATAAATAACACATATCAGAGGAGAAATTAGTGAAATAGAATCAGAGGGGCAATACAAAGAACCAGTGAACATAACAGGAGAACTCCAGTTCCAGGGGAATCTGAGACCCTCTTCTGACCTCCGCGGCATTGCATGACACGGGTGCACAAACCTACATGCAGACAATACATTCATACACATACAAAAATAAATTAAATTAAAAAAAAGACGAGAGAAATAAATTTTAAAGGAGTACTGAATGTAAAAGAAGAGGTCAAATCATATCCACTTGCAGATCATAAAACAAGGTACCTATGAGATGCCAAAAATTCCAAAAGAAAACTAAAAATGATTTACATTTTCAGCAAAGTGACAGCTTACAAAATAAATCTTCAAAAATCAGTAACATTTCTATATACCAGTAACAAGCATTAAGACCAAGAGTATATGGAAAACATTCCATTCACAATAGCCTCAAAAATTTTAAAATACCTCAGGATAATGATGACAAAATATATTAAAGTTCTCTACAAAGAAAAAAAAATATTTTTTAAATAAAAATTGATACAGACTCGTTAACCAATAGAACCAAACTGAAGATACAAACTTGAGCTCATACAATTTCAGTCAGTTCATATTTGAAAAGGCACCAAAAAGACTCAATGGAGGGAGCTGGAGAGATGGCCTAGGAGTTAAGAGCACCCACTCCTCTTGCAGAGGATTCTGTTTCGATCCCCAGCACCCACATGACAGCTGAGAGCTACATTTAACTCCAGTTCTATGGGAATCTGACGCCCTCTTCTGACCTCCGTGGCATTGCACAACACCAGTGTACAGACCGGCATGCAGACAGCACATTCATACACGTAAAGAAAAATCTAAAATTAAAAAAAAAATTAAAAAATCCTCAATGGAGGAAATAGGCAAAATTGGATCACCATGTGAAGAAGGATAAAATTAAACCTCTACCTCTCATTCTGTACAAAAATCAACACCAAATAGATCAAAGAACTCAAAATGAAACTCAAAACTCTGAAGGTAATAGAAGGAAACATTAACACCAACCTACAAGACATAGGCATAGGAAAAGACTTTCTAAATCAAACAGCAGCTGCTCAGGAAATAAGGTCAACAATTGCCAAGTGAGATCTCATTAAACTCAAAAGCTTCTGTACAGTGAAGGAAACAATCAAGGAAATGAAGTGAAACCCACAGAGTGGGAGGAAACCTTCACCAGTGATACATCTGACAGAGCATTAACATCCAAAATATATAAACTACTCAAAAAACAAAGAGTAAGAAAATAAATTACCCACTCAAGAGATGAAGTAAAGAGCTTAACAGAGCTTCACAAGTGAGGCTAGAATTAACCTATCACTTATTTTCAGACTTTTAATTGTGGTATATAGGGGGAGGGTAAGTATGCATACTTTAGAGTAATATAAATTTAAAGGGGAAAATGTGAATTCCTAAGCATGTTTTGGAATTAGTATATATTTTCCTTTCAAACATCATAATTTTTGTATACATGTGAAGAGCATATATGCATATTTTGGAGCAATACAAATTGGAGGGAACAACAACAAAAGGACTGGGTCAAAGAACAGACTGAAACAGAAAACTTCAGCCCCAAACAATAAATCTCTACATAGAAAAACATTAAACGGACTGAAAGAAAAATATACAAGACATGCAAAATGTATGAATTCAGGTGGGGTGGGGGCATGGAAAGGGGAATGAGTCTAAAACTGGACTGAGAAATCTTGTATGAATTGCACAAAACTTCAATTAAAAAAGTTATTTTTTTTTAAACTAAAGCATTTTTTTATTGGTGCTTTGTACATTTCATACATCATTTTCCAATTCAGATCAGGCATATTTCCCTTTCCCTTCCCCCCTACCCCCACCCCATCCCAGATCATGTGTTTTGCCATAACTGTCCTGCATCTTTCTCTCAGTTTTTTTTCATTTTTTTAGCTATAAGTGATGATCCATGAGTACAAGCATCCTTCATATGAAACCAATTTGCAGGCTGTTGTGCCCAAACCCCTACAGCCCCACCATCCAGCAGGGGGTGAGGGGTTGTATGTTCAATCAAGTTGATCAAATGAGTGTCCAGACTACATTTCTGTAGTTTCACCATTCACCCCAATCTCAGCCCTTACATTCTACCATGCCCCCTCTTCCGCAGATTGTTCCCTAGGCTTAGGAAAGGGGCACAGGTGGATGAGAAGCAAAACAGTCCACTCTCTCTGGAGCTGTTGTCTTGGACTCTGGTCAATTCTGGCTGTTTCCTTTCATGGGCTGACAGTTTGTCCAGGAATAACCTTTCGATCCTACTAATGAAGCACAAGCAATTAGATATATAGGTATTTAAACAGCACTAATAGTTATGGTTGGTTACTTTGGTATAGACACATATGTTTGGATGATATGTTAATCCATGAATTACATTTTTTCCTGTTAAATATGACAGGGTCTTACTGTGGCTTATAACATCTCCTAACCTGTAGAGGATGTAAGCTTGTGGCATCAGCCATGGGTTATTCCTCCAAGGAGAGAGCCAATAGCCAATTAGGTTTGGGATATACAGGCATATGGCTGCCTCTGCTGCACAGTATTTCCAGGCAGGCGGGGTGTAGCTGGTGCTGACGATGGAGTCTTGCTTGACTCAGGGAGACCCGTATTTGCTTTATTGGTTGAGTGGCCTTTGGTAACACTCTCTGGTATTCCAGAGGCCATCTGTACACTTGCATGTGTGGTCTCAATACATCTTTCCCATGTTAACGTCAGGTCTTCGGCAGCAGGGCCTTATCGCCTCTCTTCTTGCAGGTATCCCAGTTTAGAGGCAAGGAGCCTTTACCTTTTGTGGGGCCTTGGATCCCCTGGCCAACATCTCCCTGGTAGAATAATCCATTGCTGATGTCAGAGCTCCTGTATTAATATATTTTGCTTAAGTGCATAGCTTAAGGACTTTAGTATTATATTTGGTTCTGAACAGAGAATAATCCTTTTCACAGTTCTTATGCCTATTGGTCAATTAAAGAAGGCAGTTTTACTGGTTT
Organism: Rhizomys pruinosus; assembly: GCA_009823505.1. Lineage (NCBI taxonomy): Eukaryota > Metazoa > Chordata > Mammalia > Rodentia > Spalacidae > Rhizomys > Rhizomys pruinosus. Next base: position 576,297 of record VZQC01006114.1, on the reverse strand, counting down.
TATAAGAGATTACCTCTATAATAGTTGTCTCCAATTTACAGTTGGAGAGCGACCTCAGCATCATCATATTTCTCCTTTTTCTATGGGGGGAGGCAAGAAAGTCTCTCATATCAAAACCTTGTGGCACCTATAAGGTAAGTTTCATTAGGAGTCATTATAAATAGTGGAAAGGGGAATGAGTCTAAAACTGGACTGGGAAATCTTGTATGAATTGCACAAAACTTCAATTAAAAAAGTTAAAAAAAATTTTTTAAGAAGCAGATTGATCAAGATACCAGGTGTTGGAAGGTCCTCCTGTGCTCATGAATTGGAATAATTAATGGTGTGAAAAATGACCATCCTACCAAACACAATACATTGATTCAACATAATCGTAATCAAAATCCCCATGACAGAATTAGAAAAAGAAAATACTGCCATTCATATTGAATCAGAAAAGAAACTGGATATCTAAAGCAATCATGAGCACAAAGAGCAATGCTAAGAAGATTACCATACCAGATTTCAAACTGTATTGCATAGCTATATTCAAAAATAACATGGTACTGGCACAAAGGCAGACACATAGATCAAAAAACATAACTGAAGACTCAAACATGCGTACCAGTTATTTAAGCCACCTGATGTTTGACAAAGATGCAAACACACAATGGAGGAAAGACAGCCTCTTAAACAAATGGTGCTGATAAAACTGGATCTCCTTTTATAGAAGAATGAAACTAGACCCTTATCTTTCTCTTTACAGAAAAGGTAAGTCAAATTGGATCAAAAGCTTCAATGTTGAACCTGAAAATCTGAAACAGAAGAAAACACAGGCATTACCCTACAACAAACATATAGGTGTAGAAAAGGCATTTCTAAGTCAGACAGTACTTGGTCAGGATTTATAGTCAACAATCAACAAATGGGTCTTCATTAAACTTAAACCTTCTATGCAGAAATATAAACAACAAAAAAGTGAAGAGAAAACCCACAGATTGGGAGAAAATCTTTACCACTGATACATGTGACAGAGGTTTAATACAAGAATATATAAAATACACACAAAAAAGAATTAAGAAAATAACGAACCCAATTAAAAGATGTGCTATGGATCTGAACAGAGAGTTCTCAAAAGAAGAAATAGAGATGGCTAGGGAACATCTTAAAAAGTGTTCAACATTGTTAGTGATTAAGGGAATTCAAATTAAAAGCTCTATAATATTTCATCATAAGCTTTTTTTTTAATTTTTTTTATTAATTTTATTTATTTATTGTATGTGTATGAATGTACTGTCTGCATGCAAGTCTGTGCACCCGTGTCATGCAACGCCGCGGAGGTCAGAAGAGGGTCTCGGATTCCCCTGGAACTGGAGTTCTCCTGGAATTGGAGGTTTAGACGGTTCTCGGCCGCCATGTGGGTGCTGGGGATCGAACCCGGGTCCTCTGTAAGAGCGGTTGGCGCTCTTAACCGCTAGGCCATCTCTCCAGCCCCTCATCATAAGCTTTTAAGACTGACTAAGATGAAGACAACAAATGATACTAAATTTTGTAGAGAATGTAGGGAAATGGGAACATTCATTCACTGCTGCTTGGACTGCTAACTAGTGCAACTACTATGGAAAGTAGCATGGATCACTAGAAAATTAAAAAAAAAGAACCTACAATTTGACCAAGTTATACAACTCCTTGGGATATACCCAAAGGACTCATTCTGTTGCAGAGGTACTTGTACATCCATGTTTCTTTCTGCTTTTTTCACAATACTTAAGAGATAGAAGCAATCTAAGTGCCCCTCAACTGATGAGTGGATAATTAAAATGTAGTACATTTACACAATGGAGTTCTACTCAGCAATAAAGGTGAAATCATGAAATTTGCAAGTAAATGGATGAAGTGGAGACGGTTCTACTATGTGAAGAAGCACAGATTCAGGAAAAAAAGGACACCTTCCCCCTCAGTTTGGATCCTAGCAACAAATACATATATATGAGTATATATTCTGATGTAAGTACAGGCACAAGGAAATGGGGGTATTTCAATGAGAGTGAGAGGAGGGTTATTCAAAGAATTATGGTAGTAAAAGGGGAAGAAGGAACTTTACAAGAAGGGGAGATAATTAGAGACAGGTATTATTGGGCATTGAAAGGCAAAATTGGGGGTATTTAACATGGGAGGTAGGAGGAAGAATTAGAGAGGTAGCGAGATAGGAGAGATAAGTAATGTGTAGCTTTTGTAAAAAAAAAAATCCAGAGGGAGTCGTTTCAGTTCAAATCCTACTGAAAAATCACACATGCAATATCTCTATATGAGTCCATGTGTATGATGGAAAGCTACATAATAAGAAACAGTACCTACATAATAAGAAACAATATCAGACAGGAGGAACCTCCCCCTGAGTTGTAGAACCAAGGGGAGTCCAAAAGACTCCCCAAATTAACCGTGCTACTGCTACAGTCTGTGATTGCCTCCAAGAAAATGAATGTAAAACCCTCTTGCTGATGAGAAGACATACTTCAGACACAGGACTTGGAGCAATGGAACTGAAACTGTCTTACAAGGCAACTCCCTGAAGGCTAGCTCTCTTAGTTTTGGAGAATACTATGCAAGCTTATAAGGGAGAAAATCCAATGAATTTCTGATAAATACAAGCCTAGCACAGTAAACCATATGGGGAAAGTAGTGGTACTTTTTTAGTTATTAGAAAGACACCCTCTTCTGACCTCCGTGGCATTGCACGACACGGGTGCACACACTTGCATGCAGACAGTTCATACACATACAGAAATAAATAAAATTAAAAAAAGAAAGTCTACAAACATTTACATAAAACAATTACCACTTATTCTATTTTTAAAGCATATACTTTATATATTTTCATCTTCCCAGCTCTTCCTGTGAAAAGCATTTCTTTTTTATTTAATTTTTACTGATATTTTACATATTTCATACATCAACTTTCCCCATATAGTCCAATTTGGATATATTCTCCTCTCCCTGCCCCCCACCCCATCCCAGTTCATGCATTCTGCCATACATGTCTTGCATCTTTCTCTCAGTCTTTCCAAGGATATTTTTCTGCAGGGGGTTGTTGTTTTGGACAGAATTTAACTGTATCAGTCAGTTCTTTGACCCAGTCCTTATGTTGTTGTTGTTCCCTCCCTTTTGTGTTGCTCCAAAATATGCCAGCGAGAAGAGTGGAGTAGTGGCACTTTTATCTTGGAGTTAATCAACATCTACCTAATTTGAACTAAAGCCCACTCAATTAGAGGGAACTCATGTTTGGTACTAGGAACACAGCAAAATACACAAGGATGAAGATGGAGAGGCCATATATCTCAGAAAAAAGAAAACCCACAAAGCTGTCACATCTCCAGACAAATGTAATATCTTCCCTTGTGCTAAATATGAATCCTTATATTTACAAACAAATATGCAGGTCACCACTCACCAAAGACGCTTCATTTGCAACAGGTGGATACTACTACACATTTCCTCCACTGGTGACACACACAGAGATTAAGTGTCCATGAGATAGATGCCCAACTGTAAGTGGTACATTTACAATGGAAACTCTATACCCAAGATTCATGGAGCATAATGAAACAAGGGGTGGAAAAATATTTATGCATTTTCTAACTCTCATTAATGAGGCTACTTCATGTAACCTAGGGCAATGAACTTAGTGCTCAGGGACCATTGTGGAAGAGTGGTGAATAGATTGTAACAACCGGGGGAAGAGGTATATGACCATATAGAAATAGAGATTTAAAGGCTCCTGGGACCTTGGTCATATAAAATTACAACAATGGTCACAGCATGCGCAAGATCCATGCAAACTCAAGCAGGACAAAAATCTAGCACAGAAATATGGAAATTGGCAGGAGGCCACAAGCTTAACCAAAGGACTATTAGGAAGCTAATTAGGACCAGGGGAGGAAGAGCTGATGTTCTTTAAGGGAGTGACTCTAGATAGCCTGACTAGATCCCGGTGGATGAAATTCCCTTGAACAACATCACAAGACAGTAACTTGACTCCTTAGGCTTTAATACAAATAACAGGATACATTAAATCAGTGTGTTTGACTATAGGAGCATGCTGATGGGGAAGGGGTATAAAGATGATTAAGATGTTGTATTTTAAATAAAGAAAAACTCAGCATAAATTAAATATATAAATTCTTACCTACTTTATATCTTTCAGTGTACTCCCTGATTGTCCTGTATTAATTTCAGATTTTCAGGTCTAACCTTGAGGTACTTAATCCATTTGGAATTTATTATTCAAAATGAGAGATGGAGATCAATTCTTCTACAAGTATGCATCCAGAATACATAACTAACTTTTAGCCTTACTAGGTCTCAATTCTATAAGCAACAGCAATTGGCTGGCCCTGGTACAATAGTGGTATATTATGAAAGTAACCAACCACACTCTAATTGGATTTTTAGGTCTGCTTCATGAGATGGAGGCCATGTGTGGCATGGAAATCAAGCCCAGGAACCTGCGGCAGGATCACAGGACACAAGGGAGATCATTATCATACTATTATTCTTCTACAAAGATAAGTTATTAAACTGACTCCTAATTACTTTTGGATATAGTCATAGATTAATCTCCCAACTCTTTGCAGAAATGTTGATTAGAACAGAGACCATAACTGGCCAATGGGCAGATAATATGTGAGTACTTATACCTGAAGAATGTACTTATATCAAATCTCTGCCTCCCAAGACAAGGATATTGTGGAAGATGGAGATGAATGATGGTAAGAGCCACTTATCATGGATTATCATAAGAAAATAGTTTTCCAGATAGCTGGGAAATTTCTTATAGTTTCTCACAGGAATACTGACAAGATCCATAAATATTCAAGCAAGATAGCATCCAGCATGGTTGGGGGGAGGTAGGTAAGAAGCCTCAGTTGCGGCTGAGGAACTGTTGGAAGCTGGTGGCTGCTGGGAGACAGGAAGACAGGCTTTCAAACTGTGTGATGATGTTGAAGTTGACCAGGTTATAGTGTATTTACTATATTGAAAGACATTTGGGGCACAGGTTTCAATTGACAGGCATATATAGATATCAAATCTTGTGGCTTTTGACACACTGACAGACATAATATGCATTGAGAGATTCCATGCAAGGAAAAACTAGTGCGATATGACTATTTAAAAAACAACAACAAAAAAGAGAAATGTTATTTCAGACAGATTTAACTCCACTTACTGCAGTTGATGGCAGATTTGAGAAACTGAAAATAAAAATATTTCAATCCTAGATGGTATTTATCATGAATTCCATAGAGAGACACAACTGGACTATAAACAGGAAGGATCTATATACTATCATCAATAGCAATTCAGGTGTTAATTTAGATGATTTCGACTGCTCATCTTTTTGGAAAAATAAAAGGTATTGAATCTGGGAATTGTAGATTAGGTATGTAATTTTGATATCACTAAAATAGATAAGGAATATCAGTAAAGAACATCTGGTTAAATATAACTTTTATTTTATGATGGTAGATTTTTGAGAGTGTAAATAATGTTTAAAAAAGTGTTCTTGAAACCAAGAAAAGTAAAATTATTGTACAAATCAATAGTAAGTAAAATGTAAAGGATTATTCAACTTTTTAGAATTGTTTTAAAAGCTTTCGATGAGATGTCACAATTACAGTCATTTCTTTCTCTTGTTTAAATGGCAAATCATGTTCTGATAGTAGTGTTCCACTTTATCTTGAAACTGTTAAAATTTAGGAATTAACCCAAATTAAGAATATTCTTTTTTAACCTTTTATTGAAGTTTTGTTCATTTCATACATCACTTCGCAGTTCAATCCAGACTCATTTCCCCCTCCGTGTTCCCCACCCCTCCTTAGTTCAGGCAGTTTTCCATACATGTCCTCTTTTCCCTTCTGAGTCTTTTCAAAGTTTTTGAAAGCATACTATTTTTTGGGGGGGTGGGGGAGAACACTACTGCATCGGTCAATTCCCTGTCCCAGATCTTTTGTTGTTGTTGTTCCCTCCAATCCATATTGTTTCAACATATGCATTTATCTATGTCACACATATACTAAAATCATCATCGAAAAGTAAAATGTATATTATTTCCAAATCATATTTCTGGATAAACATTTTCCCTTTTAATTTCATATTTCTATAAAGTACACAAACATATCCTCAACCCTGGTACCAAAATTATAAAGTCTGAAAAATAAGTAGTATGTCACTTCTAGAGCATGTTATGGGATTCACATTCTAATAGCACTTTTGCTTTTAGATAAAGAGAAATATAACATCCTTACTTGATGCTAGTAGCATCCACAAATGAGGGATATCACATTCATTGTTTGTTTCTCTCGGACTATTTTACTTCACTTAGCGTAATATCTTCTAGTTACATCCATTTACTTGCAAAGTTCATGATGACATCTTTGTTTACTGCTGCATAGAACTCCATTGTGTAGATGTGCCACATTTTCTCTATCCACTAGTTGGTTGAGGGGAACTTTGGTTGGTTCTCTTTGCTATTGGGAAGAGAGCTGCAATAACCATTGCTTTGCATGTATCTGTAGTAGGATGAGTCTTGTGGGTATACACACAGTAGTGGTATGACTGGGTCAGGTGGAAGGCTAATTTTGAGTCTTTTAAGAGTTTTCCACACAGTATTCCATAGTGGTTGTATGAGTTTACTTTGCCACCAGCAGTGACTGGATGTTCTCCTTTCCCCACAACCACTCCAGCATTTGGTATCATTAGTTTTCTTGATCTTAGTCTGTCTTATTTGAGTGAGATGATATCTTAAGGTGGTTTTAATTTGCATTTCCTTAATTATTAGAGATGTTGAACACTTTTTACGATATTTCTTCACCATTTTTACTTCCTCACTTGTGAAGTCTCTGTCCAGCTCTGTACTGCATCTGTTGAGTGGGTCATTTGCTTTCTTACTTCTTTGTTTTTTATAGTCTGCATATTCTGGAAGGTAATGCTCTGTCAGATGAATCAGCAGTGAAGGTTTCCTCCCACTGTGTGGGTTTTCTCTTCACTTCACTGATTGTATCTTTCACTGTACAGAAGCTTTTGAGTTTAATGAGGTCCCACTTGTCAATTGTCGACCTTATTCCCTGCACAGCTGCTGTCTGGTTTAGAAAGTCTTTTCCTACACCTATGTCCTGTAGGTTGCTGCCAACATTTTCTTCTATCACCTTCAGAGTTTCCAGTATCACATTGAGGTCTATGATCCAATTTGTGTTGATTTTTTGTACAGGGCGAGAGATAGGGATTAATTTTGTTCTTCTACAAGTGGTGATCCAGTTTTGCCAACTCCATTTGCTGAATATTCTGTCTTTCTTCCATTGAGTCTTCTTGGTCAAATATGAGGTGGCTGAAATTCTAAGAGCTCAAGTTTGGATCTTCAATTTTGTTTCTTTAGTCTACTGGTCTGTTTTTGTGACAGCACCAGGCTGTTTTTATTACTATAGCCCTGTAATATAGTTTGAAGGTGGTATAGTGTTCCCCCTGTATTGCACTTTTCACTCAGGTTTGCTTTGGCTATTTGGGTTCTTTAGTTTTTCCATATGAATTTAAGGTTTTTTTTTTCCAGACCTGTGAAGAAACTCTTGGGGATTTTAATTGGGATTCGATTGAATCTGTATATTAATTTCGGTAGAATGAATATTTTACTAAATTAATTTTTCCAATCCATGAACATGGGAGCAGTTTCTATCTTCTGATGCCTTCTTCAATCTCCTTCTATATGGGTTTAACATTTATGTTGTACAGATCTTTGGTGTCTTTGGTTAGGATGGTTCCTATGTATTTTTTGAGGCTCTTGTGAGTGGGAAGGTCTCCTTATAGTCCTTCTTTTAAAATTTTTTTATAGTCCTTCTTTTGTTGCTTCTTGTTGGTGTAAAGAAAGACGACTGATTGTTCGGTTAGGACGGTTCCTATGTATTTTTTGAGGCTCTTGTGAGTGGGAAGTTCTCCTTATTGTCCTTCTTTGTTGCTTGTTGTTGATGTAAAGAAAGGCGACTGATCTAGGTTAATTTTATATCCCTCCACTTTAATGAAAGTCTTTATCATTTCTAGGAGTTTTATGGTGGAGGTTTTAGCATCTTTTAGGTAAACTATCAGATCGTCTGCAAATAGGAGTAGTTCGACTTTCTCTTTTCCAATTAGTACTCAATTAATTTCCATTTCTTGCTTTATTGTCCTAGCAAGCGTTTCAAGCACTATATTGAAGAGGAGAGGTGATGGGGGCAGCCTTGCCAGGTTCTTGCCTTTAAGGGGGATGCTTCTAATTTGTCTCCATTTAGGATAATGTTGACTGTGTCTTTTGATCATGTCGAGGAATGTTCCCTCCAGTCCTATTCCCTCTATAAATTTAAACATGAAGGGATGTTTGATTTTGTCAAAAGCTTTTTCTGCGTCAAGTGAGATGATCGTGTGGTTTTTGTCCTTCAGTCCATTTATGTGTTTTATGATAGAAATTGATTTTTGTATGTTGAACCATACCTGCATCTCTGGTATGAATCTAACTTGGTCATGATGGATGATTTTTCGTTGTGGGTCTGTATGTGGGCTGCAAGTATTTTGTTGAGTATTTTTGCATATATGTTCATTAATGAAATAGGCCTATAGTTTCCTTTTTGGGGGTTATGTTTTTGCCTGGTTTGGGTATTAGGGTAATTCTGGCTTCATAGAAGAAATTTGGGAGATTTCCATCTGTATCCATATGAACAGTTTGAGTATTAATGGTTGTAAGTCCTTTTTAAATGTTTTATAAAATTCTGCCGTGAAAACATCTGGGCCTGGACTTCTTTTGGTTGGGAGGTTTTTTATTGCATTTTCAATTTCCTCAAATATTATGGGTCTGTTTAAACTGTCAATCTTGGGCTGGAGAGATAGCCTAGCGGTTAAGAGCACCGACTGCTCTTGCAGAGGACCTGGGTTCGATCCCCAGCACCCACATGGCGGCTAAAAACCGTCCGTAACTCCTATTCCAGGAGAACTCCAGTTCCAGGGGAATCTGACACCCTCTTCTGACCTCCACAGTATTGCGCGACACGGGTGCACAAACCTACATGCAGACAGTACATTCATACACATACAAAAATAAATAACATTTTAAAAAAAAAACAGCAAAAAATAAACTGTCAATCTCTTCTTGATTAAGCTTTGGTGCATTCCAGGATTTCAGATATTTATCCATTTTGCTTAGGTTTTCAAATTTATTAGTGTATAGGTTTTTGATGTATTCCTGTATGATTGTCTGGATCTTTTTGTTTCCTTTTTGGTCACAAATTCTATTGATTTGGAGTTGTTCTTTTTTATTTTTTTCTTTTGTTTAACTGAGCTAGAGGTCTGTTTATCTTGTTTATCCTTTCAAAGAACCAAATTTGGATTCATTGATTCTTCGTATTATTTTCTTTGATTCAATTTCATTGATTTCTGCTCTGATTTTTGTTATTTCTTCCTGTCTGATGGGTTTACAATTCACTTGTTGTCGTTTCTCAAGTGCATTTAGCTGCAGTGTTAGATCGTTTGTACTCTTTCTGTATTTTTGTTTGTTTGTTTGTTTTGTTTTGTTTTGTTTTTTTAATGTAGGCACCCAGGGCTATAAACTTCCTTATTAGGACTGCTTTTAAAGTATCCCATAGGTTTTGCTGTGTTGTGTTGTCATTTTCATTTGGTTCCAGGTTATGTTGTCATTTTTCACTTAGTTCCAGGAATGATTTTCTTTCTTTCTTTTTCTTGTTGTTTAGTCTCCATTAGTTCTTCTAGATAGTAGGGCTTATCCTAGTATTGATATTGAGCTTTATTGACAGAATGCATAAAATTATTTTGACCATTTTGTATTTGTTGATTTTTTTTTCTGTGTCCCAGCATGCGGTCGACTTTGGACAATGTGCCATGGGGGTGCTGATTAGAAACTATCTTCTCTGGTGTTTGGGTGGAATATTCAATAGAAGTCTGTGAGTTCCACTTGGAGTAATGTATTGTTCAGTTCAGATATCTCTCTGCTATTCTTCACCCAGTTGATCTACCCAAAGAGCTCAGTGGGGTATTGAAATCCTCCAATATTAGTGTGGTGGGAATATTCTGTGCCTTAAGTTCTTTCAGGATTGTGTTTATAAAGGTTAGTGCACTGGAGTTTGGTGCACACATATTTATGATTGTGAAATCTTCATGATTTACATGATTTATTGTGCCTTTTTTTTTTTTTTTTTTTTTTTTTTTNGACCAGGCTGGCCTCAAACTCACAGAGATCCGCGTACCTCTGCCTCCCAAGTGCTAGGATTAAAGGCGTTCACCACCACGCCCGGCATTTATTCATTTCTGTATGTGTATGAATGTACTGTCTGCATGCAAGTTTGTGCACCCGTGTCATGCAATGCCGCGGAGGTCAGAAGAGGGTGTCAGATTCCCCTGGAACTGGAGTTATCCTGAAATTGGAGTTTCAGACGGTTCTCGGCCATCATGTGGGTGCTGGGGATTGAACCCGGGTCCTCTGTAAGAGCGGTTGGCGCTCTTAACCACTAGGCCATCTCTCCAGCCCTTATTGTGCCTTTTATAAGGATGTAATGGCCCTTCTGTTCTTTTCTGATTAGTTTTACTTTGAGATCTATTTTGTCTGATAATAGAATGGCAATTCCTGATTGATTTTTAGTACTATTTGCTTGGAATATCTTTTTCCATCTTTTCACTTTAAGTTGGTTCCTGTCCTTGAGGTTGAGATGGGTTTCTTAGACAGCATATATATGGATTCTGTTTCCTGATACATTATCCTAGTCTATGAATTTGATTGGGGAGTTTAGACCACTAATATTTAAGTTATTATTGAGAGATGTGTGTTCATTCCTTTCACCTTATTTTCCATTTGTATTCTTAGTTTACGTTTGCATTTTCACAGTTATACTTTTATTAAATTCTCTATCAGCTTGAGGATAGGTGTTCCTTTCCACTGTCTTTAAGTTGCTTCAAGTGTTTTCTGAAGGGTTGGATTTTTGGACAAATATTCTTTCATCTTGTTTATGTCATGAAAGTTTTTACTTTCTCCTTCAAGTATAATTGACATTTTTGCTGGGTAGAGTAAACTGGGTAGGCATCTATAGTCATTTAGTGTTGGGAATACATTTGTCCACATTCTTCTGGTTTTCATAGTATTCACTGAGAAGTGAGCTGTAATTCTGATTGGTTTTCCTTTATATGAAACTTGCTATTTTTCCCTTGTGGCTTTCACTGTCTTGTCTTTGTTTTGTCCATCTAGTGTTTTAATTATGATATGGGCTGGGGAATTTCCTTTCTGATCTAGTCTATTTGGACTTCTATGTGCTTCTTGTATTCGTATGGCTTTGTCTCATTTCAGTTTAGGGAAATTTTCTTCTATTATTTTGTTGAAAATCTGATGAATACTATTTTTATGGGATTCTTATCCTTCCTCTGTCCCTATGATGCCGAGGTTTGGTCATTTTATTGTGTCCCAAATTTCCTGATTGTTCCACTTTTGTGTTTATTTTAAAAATTTTTCATAATCTTTATTTGAGCTTTCTAGTTTTTCCTTGCTATCTTCCAGGTATGATATTCTATTTTCTGCTTAGTCCAATCTGCTTTTGAGGCTTTCTCCCATCCTTTTTCATTTGATCCTGTGATTTCTTTAGTATTTCCACTTCCTTTTGAAGCTTGTAATTCTCTTCTTGTAGCTCCTTGTTTCGCTGTTCTGTTTCCATTTTCATTTCAGCATGGGTTCATTTCAGTGTTTCTGTTTCCTTCTGGAGTTTGTCATTCTCTCCCTCTAGTTCCTTCCAGAGTTTGTCATTCTTTCCCTCCAGTTCCTTCCTGAGTTTGTTATTCCATCCCGTTAGTTCTCTAATTTGTTCTTTATATTCTTTGATTTATTTGATTATCTCTATGATTGTTCTAATATCATGTCCTGGGTTCCTTCCAAATAAATCTTGTGGTAGGGACCTTCTAGAGGACTGGTAGCATCTGGTGAAGATTTATTATGTGCTTTTCCCACTTCTTTTTCTTTTTGGCATGTGGGATTATTTTACTGTTTGTATTCTTGTGAGAATCTCACAAATATTTCTTAGCTGTGTTGAAAGCTTAATTTGTTTGTTTCCTACAGATATGTTTATTATCTTGGTTTAAGGAGGACTGATTGTGTTAGGTTTCCAGTTTTCCCTTTTGGTTATATATTGGGAGGTTCAGCTGGCTCTTCCCTTTCTTGTCTGGAGGATCTCCAAGTCCTGAGTTAACAATCAGGTCTGTTCCCTGCTGAGTGTGCACCTGCTTTGTGCTGGAGTGTTGTTACAGCTGTTCTCAATGGGATACCCTTACTGAAGCTCAAGAGGGTTGAGTTTAATGTTTGTTGGTGGTCTATGAACCTGGTGGGTGTTCAATTGGCTGGATGATTCCCACCTCCAGCCGTATGGCTGGCTGGCAGGCAACAGTCCATGCCCAGGGAAATGATTAGACCCCTGGAGTTGTGCTCACCCATTCCCCAGTTGCCAAAATGCCTCCTCTCTCTGGACCTAGTGTCTGGCTGGCTGGGTGACTCCGCCCCACCACTGTGCATTCTGTGCCAGGTGTGTCTGGCTGGCAGGCAACAGGCCATGCCCAGGGGAGTGATTAGCCAGCCTAGTGGTGTGCTCTCTTATTCCCCAGGTGCTGAGCTGCCTCCTCTCTCTGTTCCTGGTGAGTATTCTTATATGATTAAAATAATATTTCTTTGATTATTCTTCAACCCCTCAAAATACAGAGAATAATATTAGAACCAAATATGAAGAAATTATCTGTAAAACATCATATAATGTCAGATCCAGTTTTCAGTGTTGTATATATTATCATGTGTTTTGTATATTTTGTAAGCTATCTTCATAGGGAGAAAGATCTTGAAGAATTCTGAACATACTAAAATTATTCATTCTTAATGATGCAGAACTGAGGCAAAAACTTGTATGACATTACATCCAGGGACTGTTTCTCATTTTATTACTGAATTATTTTGTTTATTTTTATGAGGAATACACAGTGTATATGTTTTCAGATTTAATTCCCCAAGCGCATAGAAGGCATAAGAAAGAAATAACATAAACCTATAGAATGCATAAGGAAAAATATATCAGCCAATTCCTTTCCTGGCTGTGAGATAATTCAGCCAACAAGAATACTTATTTGTTGTCCATTTAGACACAGTTTATAAGTAGATAGAACATGCCACACCATGGTAACTCCCATTTAGATACCATAAAATCTCCAACTATATGTAAATGAAACTACTTTGTTAAATGTATAGAATATGATTTTTGTTGTCTGCCAAAGTATTATAAGCACATTTCATTACTTCCCATTATTTAAACTGTATTGTAATACAATCATAATTAATCACAAACACTGGGCTGATTCAGGCCCTAATATCTGTAGATGAATTTTATAATTCTCATTATTCACTGCACACGTTCTTCTATGATATCACTTGAGTGGACATTTAAGTTGGAGATTTGAAACATATACTTTGGGTAGTTCTAACTACATTCCATAACTGAGTTACACTTCATGTAAACCACCAAAAAAGGTTGTGGGGAAAAAAAATCAAACATAGCTATATGTATTTCATAGGTGTCTAATTGGTCTATCCTGAGATATCTTCTATGGCTGTATTCAGCTGAACCTGGACTCATTTGAGAAGCTTGTGGTTAAATGATCCCATTCTCTTTGGTACTTTATTTTGATGAACCTCCATGTGGAACTGGGTCAGATTCAGTGTCACTGCTGCCTTGTTTGGCTATAAATTAAATTTAGAAGAGCCATTATTGAGCCATGAATACTACTAAACACATTAGTTTTACTAGGTATTCTTGCATAGCTGAGATTAAAATATTTTATGGAACAACTTAAAATAGAAATATTTTATTACTTCTCAGGTTCCCAGGATTCAGTCCAGGATTGCCCGGTCCAATATGTTCTGACAAAAGATCACGGTGGCAAGAACAAGTAGTAAAAGATAGTTACCATATGCCAAATGGGAAGCAGATGATAATAGAACAAGGATACAATCAAAGGCATACCCTTTGGAAACTTCCTTCTTCCAGATGAACCCTGCTTCCTAAAGTTTGTATAACGTTCTGAAATAAGAGCACCAGCTGAGGACTAAATTTTCTACACATGAGTCTACGGAGGCCATTTCATACACAAGCCATAACAGTAATTTGCAAGCAATGTGAATTGCTTTGGTAATGCAAGGGGGACTTGAGTAAATATAGCTTGATTGACCATAACCATATAGTTGTTTATTCAGTACATTTAGTGCAGCACACAAATTTTGGGTTTCTAACATGGTGATTGGTATGTCAGATGCTGCTAGTTTCTGGATAAGACTTTAGAAAAAGATGACTTAATTTGGTGTCTTTGCAACAGATCAAATGCAAGAAGATTTCAATTCTAATCCATGGAGATTTACTTATGATATTTTATGTTTTTACAACACCATTTATGACAACTAGCAAATAAGCATATTTGTTGAATGGTAGTACATGCTCTATCTGTCCTAGTGAGAATTCTAATATTACTGGTAACTATTTGCATAACAGAAAGGGTATGAAGAGGATAAAGGAAAATGCAAATAGCAGAAAGGAAAGGAATTATTCATGCATTTATATGTACATATATGTGTTTGTGCCCATGTGTTTATATGTTAGATATATTAAAATAATGGATAAGTCTTTCAAGTTGCCTACATTGATATATTTGGTTATATTTTGAGACAATGTCTTCCTGTTGTCCCAGCTGTTCTGGAACTCTCTTTGTAGACCAGGCTGGTCCTGATTTCATAAATATACAGGTCCTGTACCTCTCAAGTGCTGGGGATAAAGGCCTATGTCACAACAACCTGACACCTACATTGATTATAAATGGTAAGTACCATTTATAATCAATAATGTAACCCTTCTCTCAATACACATGGAAGCAAGATAACTTGCCTGAAAGTTTCTCCATTATCTCTTGGAAGTGTCCTCCATGAACAACTATATATATATATATATATATATATATATATATATATATATATATAAATACACTTTTTATATATGACACACATAATTTCTCAATCGAAATTCTAAAATTGCTTCCCTTTCCATACCCCCCAACCCACCCAAGCTCCCTGCACTCTATCATACATGTCCTGTGTCTTTTTCTGAGTATTTCCAGAGGGTTTTTTTTCAGTTCTTTTGTTGTTTCCTCCCTCCAACTGGTATTTAATACCAGTAATATATAGTATATATATATATATACTAATATATATATATATACTGTATACATTCAAGTGATATATATCACTTGAATTGGAGGATTTGTTTTCCTAAAAGATATCATGTTTTCCTTAAGGAAGTGCTCATAAGTTCCTCCTTGGCAATCCCAAACACCTATCAATCCTATGCTTTTGCTCCACATTGAGGTCTTTCCCTCCCATGGTCCCCCAAATGAAATCCATAATCATGTGACCTGTCTGGATCCCTCTGCACTAGCCTCCATGATAGAGCCCAGGTAGTCCAACAATGGCAGTCTATAGTGTGACAAGGCTGACTTCCCCTTAGCTGTTTAGTCCACAAGCTGGGAATCTCAGTGGTTCCCATCTGGCATTGAAGGATTGGAGGATTCTTGAAGAGACATAAGTCCTCATTCCATATTTGAAGGTTAAAAAGCTGTGTTTCATGTCTTTTAGGAGTGCCAAAAGCGGTGGCAACTAGCTGGTGAAACTTAGATTTTCAGGCTGCTTAAGGACCATACTTAAATCCATACTAATTTGGCTGAGGGACCTAAGGGATAAATTTGTTCCTTGCCCTCAGATGTCAACTAAGTCTTAGAGGATTATGCATGGGGGCATCTCTTGAAATGTCCTGCTAATGTGGGTCACCACTCTGCCTGTTCAGGGAGGTCTTGGAGAGCCACTAATGGGACTTCAGCCAGTATCCGGTCCATAAAGAAGAAAGCCTGCTTATGTTTCAGAAAAGGAAGCCTGGTCTAACAAGACCTGATTTTGTCCTCGAGTGGATGGAACTGGTAAATGAAAAGCTGAAAGGAACAAGCTTACCCCCCCACCCACCCACACACACACACAAAAACCACGAGAGACCTCTGAGGACCAGATCCTCAACTGACCTTGATAAAACAAAAACCTTGGTTAATATGAGCTAACTGTGTGGCATTAAGCAGCCAGAAGGAAAGTACAACCAGATATAAATAATCGGTAAGACTAGAGAACCTGTACTACAGACATAGAACTTGAGATCTTAGTAAAAAGACAAAAAGAAAAAAAGAGAGTACTGTTGTTTGGCCTGTCTTCAATTCTTACTGGCAACCCAATATATTTAAGCAGGTTATTTCATAACTGAAACTGGCTAAAGCATGCATTTATTTCTTCTTTTCAAAGCTTCATTCAAAGAAGACAGTGAAATATGTCATTTTCCTTTATGCTTGTTGAACTCATTCAGTCACGAAAGGTCAAAAAAGAAAGTATTTTCAAATATCAATAGGTGTTTGAACTATTTCCTTTCAGCCATATGTCAACTCTCCCATCCTAACAAGTACTGAATGTCACAAAACTAGATTTTGCACTGTGCTAAATGTAAGCGCAGTGCTCTGGGGGTTCTTGCCACATTGATTGTGTTTTGGTAGTTATGTGTAATGTAGAATTAATTAACCATTTTTGGAAGAACAACAGGATATCTGGTTCTTAGTGTCTAATGTTTCTTGGATGTGCACAGATGGTTTGGGTTAATAATAATTCAAAACAGACTTTCCACTGATTATCAATAGATTCTAAATATCTGGGAAAATTTACATTCTTTGGAGCTTTAAATTATAATGATTTATGATTTGAAATGGTTACCCACATCAGTGCATGATAAGTGAAGAAACTTCATAATGTTTTTCCATTTTCCCTGACAAGAAATCCCTTCCTCATAGTCAATCTTCATTCTGCTTCTATGATTTATACACACACTCACATACACTCTTACCTGCTTAATTAGAATACTGCTTAAATGAAAATTTTACTTTTGTCATCTGTAAGATAAAGAAAATCTACTTTTCTATAAAATGCGGTTGGAGATAGTGCGTGTTTTGTGTATACCTTTTTGTTAGGCAGTTACAATATACTAGAATATCAAGTAATTTTATCCTATTCATTTTACTTAACGCACTTCATATCCTTGTTTCATTATTATTATTTTGGACAGATGAGTTCTTTCAGCTGTCATTTGAAAAATTCATAAAGCTAAATTAAAAGTTGCAAAGACTTTGGGGATTATGATTAGGTAGTCATCTATGTGAGATGTGATGAAAAACCTTGATCAAAACATAGTTTCTTCAACATTTTTGTTAGATATTTTATGAAAAACAAACTAATACTAAAGCTATGACTTCACATTTAATATATTATTACATAAATAATAAGACTTCACCTAAAGTGTGCATATCTGAAAAATAATAATTATTTAAAATATTATCATTTTGGTTTGACCTATCAAGATACATACACTCTTTAAGAATTAATCCTAAATACAAATTTGATATGTCGAATTTAAAATTGTTCCACTGATTAAAATCATTTCTTTTTTTATTGATGCTTTGTGTATTTCATACATCATTTTCCAATTCAGTTCAGGCATATATCCCCTTCCCTTCCCCCCATCCCACCCCTACCCATCCCAAATCTTGCATTCTGCGGTAACTTTTCTGCATCTTTTTCTGTTTTGTTTTGTTTTGTTTTGTTTTCATTTTTTTTAACAATAAGTGATAATTTGTGAGTACAAGCATCCTTCATGTAAAACCAATTTGCGAGCAGTTGTGCCCAAACCCACACAGCTCATGGATCCCACCATCCAGCAGGGGGGGCATGTATGTTTGATCAAGTTGATCAAATAAGTGTCCAGTCTATATTGTAGTTTCACCATTCACCCCAATTGCAGCCCTTAGATTCTACCACGCCCCCTCTTCCGCAGATTGTTCCCTAGGCTTAGAAAAGGGGCACAGGTTGATGAGAAGCAAAACAGTCTACCTTCTCTGGAGCTGTTGTCTTGGTCTCTAGTCAATTCTGGCTGTTTCGTTCATGGGCTGACAGCTTGTCCAGGCATAACCTTTCGATCCTACTAATGAAGCACATGCAATTAGATATATAGGTATTTAAACAGTATAATATATAACCTTTCGATCCTACTAATGAAGCACACGCAATTAGATATATAGGTATTTAAACAGTACTAGTTGTTATGGTAGGTTACTTTGGTATAGACTCAGATGTTTGGATGGTATGTTAATCAATGAATTACATTTTCTTCTGTTATGTATGACAGGGTCTTTGTGAAAAAGAATAGTAAGTCCTGTTCTTACTTTTGTAAGCTACCTTTGTATTTTAAAGCTACTTTGCCAGACAGGTGTGGTGGCGCACGCCTTTAATCCTAACACTTGGGAAGCAGAGGCAGGTGGATCTTTGTGAGTTCAAGGCCAGATTGGTCTACAGAGTGAGTTCCAGGACAGCTGAGTTACAGGGAGACCCTGTCTTGAAAAAAGACCAAAAAAAAAAAAAAAACTACTTTGCAAATAATATGACTTACATCCTGATTGAAAGTATGAAAGCAAATTTAGTGTACTATTAATAAACATTGATCAGTGTTTTATTTAATAACATTCATTTGAGAACAATGGAAAAGAAATCCTAAAATGAAAATCAGAACTATAAGACCTCAGGTTGTCTTCTTTATTGTAACATTTATATGAATATGTATTTGACTTTTTGAGCCTCAGTTCCATCAACTACAATATTGGAATAGAAATGTCATTGTCATAAGTAGAACAAAAAGTATACCTGGCTTGGAACATCATTATTGATGTAGGCAATGATATATTTACTTCATTCACATTATTCTCATTTAAAATTAAATTAATAACATTCCCTGCCTGAATGGTTAAGATGATTAGAAATACTTGATGGAAATAATCTTCTTTGTAGTTGCTACAATAAAATTGTCATTAATGAAAGCAGTACAAAATTTTTGTTACTTGTACTTTAGTTAAACTTAATTTCTTATGAGACACTTATTGTCTTGTCTGATCCATGTAATATTCTATGTACTTTGTGATATGATGGTCCTACGTACTTGTTATATGATGGTAAATGATGCATACTGCATTCCCACCTCAAAATTTCTGAATTTTGTGGAGATCAAACATAGATCATGTCAACATAAATGTGATGAAAGTTATTATAGTGTAATTTGATCTACTGGATGGAGAATAAGGAATATTCCCTTAAGAAACTATTTATATTGAATCTAGGATAATAAATGAAATTTTAAAAGAAAATAAATAGAATATAAGGTTTATTATTAGATAACAATGGTAACATAATTAAACTAGAAGTGAGGAAGGGCTTCCTAGAAGAAATAAAATGTAAACTTGGACATGAACAATTAGGAGACACTATCACTAAGAAGCAGATGTTTGGAGGATATATGCAGAAGAGAAAGAGATACTGGGTCTAAATGCTTGAAATTTCCTTTGTATTCTCTACTGACCTAACCATTTTCCTTCTCGCCAATCTTACCCAGCTGCACTGTGGGAGCTATTGAGTGAGCCCCAAGGATATCAGTTGCAGTGCAAGTTTTTAAGTCTTTGTATAGATATAATTTTGGTCCACCCCAAATTAACTGGAATGCATTTTAGAGAGATGATTTAACTTTCCTGTTGCCTGTGTATTCACCCAGAAATAGAAATTTTAAAGCTAGCTTATTTCAGATGACAGTATGTACTAAGAACTCTATAAATGTGAACTGTCATTCTGATTAATTTTTATATTGAAACACACTTTAATGTCTCAAGATATTATTCTCCTCTTTATATGATCCTTCCTTTACTTCATAATCAACATACATCTTTATTAAAACATTTCAAATATGTAGTTTTTAACCTGGAGATGGTAAGAAAGGACATAGAGAAATATAAAGATTGGAGTGCTTGTCATTGTTCTGTTCAGAGTTTCTGTTTCATAATAATTCCCTCTTTGTAGAGGATGTAATCATTTTTCCATTACAATTTTCATTGCTATATACTTGATCAGCATGTCATGATTTTTATATTATTACTGTTCTATTTGCATGTTTTCTCATTGTCAATACTCTGTATTTCAGGAGACATTTAATTTCTATATGTTTATTTATGCTTAATTTATATGTTTAATTTAATATATGTTTAATTCTCATTCTCATATTTACTTCATATTTACTTACTTACAGATTAATCTAATCCTTATTCATTCTAAACACAAATTTTAGGCATCCTTGGCTCTTTTTCACCTTTCCTAGGTAGGTTTTTTACTCTCAGATCATTCCTTTATATAATGTAGGCATTTAGAATAAATGTCTTCCTTAAAATTATTTCTGGTATATCCCTTGTGTATGCATTTTGGGTTTTAGTTTTTGTCTCATGATTCTCTATAATTAATTCTATTAGAATATTTTAACTACATGTAGTTAATCATTTCATTGTGGCATTTTTATAGATGCAACATAATATATTTGGAGCATACCCTCCCCACTTAAGCTCTTTATTTCCTTTCCTCTTCCAAATCGTTTTCCATTGTATTTTCATGCATTTCTTTTGGTGATGCCTTATGTGTATTTCAGGTGGCTTACAGTAGGGGTTATTTACAGGAACATGGTCAATTTAGAAATATCTACCTCAGTAACTAAAAATGTCTCTCTCCCCCGCAAATATATACTCCAAACAGCTCTTCAAGGAAAGGTGGGGCCTCATAAACACCTCCATCTACAAAATGGGAAATTAGTGGTTCCAATCTTTTTTAATGTCCCCTTCAAGTATTTATAACTGATGATAGCCAAAATGGACTGTGATGTTGCTGCCGAGATTTGTGGGGGGCCCAGTTTATCCTGGGATGACCCATGTGGAAAATATGTGCAGGGAAGCACACCACGTGTATGCAGGTTAAGGTTCAAATGCAGAGAGAGATTTTATTCCAACATGTCTGCTTAAATATCCATCATGACAATCTTCAGGGCCCAATGCTAAATCTTTTCGTCACTACACTCCACCACATGGGTGTGGCCAGGGAGTTCCCATTAGTTTAGAATGCTACCCATCTTAACTAAGTTTTCCCCCATCTCACCCTTTTAATTTTATTTTTTTTTAATTTTTCTGAGAGGCAGGGGAGCACATGGGTGAGGCTAACAACACAAAGGAACCTGAGTTTTGAATAGCCAGCTGCTCAAGCCTATTTTGAGTGCTAGGCAGTGGGGGACAGGTCAGACCTGAAAATTTATTTTCCCACTAAGGCCAATTAATATCCAAAAATCCCAACCGTGAAGTAAGATGATTGTCAAGCATAAGCAATGAATGTAATTAACATTCATGTAAAACCAATTAGCAAGTATCTATGTCAATATTTTGAACAACCCAAGGTTCCCATAGTTCAAATGGAGAAGCTTGTATACACAAGCATGTTGATCAAATAAGAGTCCAGTCTATATTGCTATAGTCTCAGGATTCACCCCAATCTGTCCGCAGCCCTTACATTCTACCATGCCTCCTGTTCCGCAGTTTGTTCCCTAGGATTTGGGAAAGCGGCACAAGTGGGTAAGAAGCAAAGCAGTCTATTTTCTCTGGAGATGTCATTTTGGACTCTAGTTTGTCCAGGTTGTTCCCCTTCATGGATTCACAGCTTTTCCAGGGTACCTTTTTAATCCTACTAACAAAGCACAAACAATTAATGTACAGGCACTTAAACAGACATTTAAACAGTACTAACTATTATGGCCAGCTAAGCTGTGAGCATAGACACAGATGTTTGGATGGTATGCTAATCTACAAACTGTGGTTTCGCTATAAAGGGTGACAAGTTCTTACTGTGGCTTATAACATCTCCTAACCACTTAAGGACATAAGCTTGTGACATCAGCCATGAATTATTCCTCCAAGGAGAGAGCTAATAGCCAATTACATTTGGGATATTTTGATAGATAGATAGATAGATAGATAGATAGATAGATAGATAGATAGATAGACAGACACATGTCTGCCACTGTTGCACAGTATCTCCAGGCAGTTGAGGTGTAGCTGATACTGCCAGAGGAGTCTTGCTTGACTCAAAGAGACCAATATTTTGCTTTATTGCATTAGTGGCCTTTGGTAACGCTCTCTGGCATTAGCAAACGACGTCTCAAAACATTTTTTCATGCTTACTCCAGGTCTGCAACAACAAGGACTTACCACCTTTCTCATTGCAGATATCCCATTTTTATAGGCAAAAGGCCTTTAAAATTTGGGGGGGGGCTTGGATCCCCTAACCAACATCTCCTTGGCAGAATAATACATTGCTGATATCAGAGCTCTCTGGTATTAATATATTTTGCTTAATTACACAGCTTATAAAGACTTTACTATTATATTTGGCTCTAAATAGGGAAGTATCCTTTCACAATTCCTATGTCTATCATTCAATTAAAGAAGGTAGTTTTACCCTTTTTATAAGAAATTAGCACTATTACAGTTGGCTGTAATTTACAGTTAGGGAATGACTTCATTACTATTATGTTTTTCTTTTTCCTATAAAAGAGAAGAGGTAGGAAGTTTTCTTAGCATCTGGAAGGTAAACTTCATTAGACCACATTATAAAGAGTTATCCCAAATAGAATTCAGAGAGCTGCTCAGTGTCTGTGACTCAGGAAATCTGAAGTTCCTTTTTCTTTAATGTTCAGATGGGCCAACCTCTCTGCTGTCATTTCCCAGTCCATCCTGCACAGCCAAAAGTTGTATGCTTTCAGACATTTAGGTTGGTGTTTTTACCTGTGGTAACATACAAATTTCCTCCAATTGTTAGTTTCAAGACCTCAAAATTGAGAATTTATCAAAAATTTTGGAATACAGAAGGAATATTATACCACCTCCCTCTTTTGTTTTGAAAATTTTTATGTTTTGACCTATAGATGCCTAAGTTGTATTACACATACCTATAAACAGGAACCAATGTGTAAGTTTTCATCAAATTTACCCAGTTTTTCATTGACTGTATGCTTATTTGGGAAGTGAACTTAAACTTAGTTCCTTTAAAATATCCTACAAGTAAAGGAAAAAAATTTTAAAAGTGATTCTGTATAACCCAGAAAAATATAGAGAACATTTTTGTACCATAACCCCAAAGTTATTGTTGGAATTTTAATACAAATTGTAAATAAAACAATTAACATTTAGATTCCCAATTAGTACAAATGTATTACCATTTTAACCTGCAAAACTTACAATGTGGATTTTAATAACTACCTTCCTCCAAGCTCTTGGCCTTCTCCTGGCCTGTCATGAAAACCTGCTTTAAAGATTTTTCACCGCGCTCGGGTAAGCGGAGGGTCGCGTTTCCCTCTGCTCTGGTCCCAGCTGGACTCATGGGCGGGAACCGGGGTCGCAGGGGAGACGCCATAACGCGCCAGGCCAGGTACACAGCTCTACAGCTCTAGGCGGGGTCTGGCGGGGGGCAGCTGGGAGAGGGTCTCGCTCTGAACCCGTCTACGGGGTCCCCGGCCCAGAGGGACCGGGGCGCGGGCTAGATCAGGCACACAATACCCCCCCCCACGCCAAGTGAATTGCTAAGAATCCAAGTGGTCTTCCTTTTGGAGAACCTTCAGAACAGAAAGAGAAGACTAACTTAGGCTTCCAACATCCAATATATACACAAAACTGAAAACCTGAAAC
>VZQC01006114.1:482676-536102 GCA_009823505.1 Rhizomys pruinosus | reverse complement strand
CTCTCTCTCTCTCTCTCTCTCTCTCTCTCTCTCTCTCTCTGTGTGTGTGTTTGTGTGTGTGTGTGTGTGTGTGTGTGTGTGTGTGTGTGAATGGTGGGCATGTGGAGGTCAAAGGACAACTCTTGAGAGTTGGTTCTATTTTCCCTGTGTGTTCCAGGGATTGAATTGAGGGCCTCAGGCTTGCATGGCAAGTTTTTTGTACCCAATAGTCTACCTCCTTGCTTCAGAAGTTGGAATACTATTGTTTTCTTCCTATTCAAATGAGACTTTCTTTATTCTTATTAAAGTAAACTGCTGGTCCTTTAATTAAACATTTTTATCCAGTCATTGTAAATTTTTAAATTATTGTTAACTGGCACATAACAGCATAAAATACATATGTTATGCAGGTACCAAAATGATGCTTTGATAAATGTGTGCATTATGTGATGTTTAAATCAAGTTAATCATATCTCCATAGATGTTTTTAGATTCATTATTTCTTGTGATGAAATATTTTCTTGTAGATTTCTGCAGTATGTGGTAATCCATACCTTCCCCTGTATTCAAAAACACACAAACACTTCTGCTCTTATCTAACTATAACATAGTCCAAATGGAACAAACCTGATGCATGACTCCTCCACTGCTGTTCTTCCGAGTGCCTGGGAATGACTATCACGGTCTTCATTTCTATTAACTTTTTATATCTCCACTTGAGAGAAATCATGTAGTGTTTGTCTTTCTGTGCTTAGCTTTTTGTTAGCATAATTCTATCTAATGCCAGTAAAAGCATATCGATGCCTGAAATAAATCACCATATAGGGTATGCTGTGGACGTTCTTCCAAGAGAAAAGACATCAAATGAAGTGCCCAAGATTTTAAACTTGGCTTGTCCTTCTGAGGAAAAGATGGAGCCAGCGAGCCAGCGACTCCTCCCAACCAGCCAGCTAGCCTTGGCTATATAAGGGGGAGGGGCTAAGGGCATATTGGCAGGTTATGCAAGGGGCGGGTCTCTCCCACCTTTGCCATCTTGTGTGGAGGTCACAGGGGCCCAGGCCCTGGAGGAACATGAAGGAGAGCACCAAAAACCCTGTACCTGATCACCTTACCCATTTGCTCAGTGAACAAGGCCATTAAACTCACTAAGATATTCTAAACTGTAGTTTGGGATAGTTTTCTCCTCAGTTGTGTTTGGGACCACAGGAGTAGGAGACAGAGGCAGGATGCATTTCTCCTAGGAAGGAATTTCCTGCAACATGAGATATTTTTCACTGTATCCAGGTTTGGGAAATAGTCTGAAACTTTGAGTAACTTTCTTCATTTCTGTGAACCAGGAGTTAATGGTATTGGCTTCATAGGGACTCTGCCAAGTGAGTATGAGCATGCACTGTGGGCACTTTACATAGTAGGTACTTTGAAGACAAATTATATAATCCTAGAAAGTGTTTTCCTCTTCCACCATTGCATGTGATGATAAGGAATTAATGTAAGAAAATGATAGCAAAGAGTTAAACCATTATAGGAGCGTAAAGCTCACTAATGTTGACATGTAAAGCCATTGTTAAATAACTGCCTTGGGTTAGCACGTGATGATTTTGGATCCTTCCTGCTCTGCATTGAGCAAGAGGTACCCAAAAGAAGAGTGTGATGGACAACACATGAATAAATACTTATTAGACTACAGCTTTATCTATGAACATTGAACAGGGACCATTGTTTTAAAGTTCTTTGCACATAAAATTAATGGAATTATCTATTCTTAAAAATCCTCTCTGTCTGGTTTGGGGAATATGCATTTCTTTACTCTGGTGGGAGTGGGAATGAGGTGAGAATTGAGGCAAACTCCTACTCTGGCATGACCATGATGTTTCATTATAAATGGAGTCACCAGTTGTTGGCACAAATCCACTTGCTATTATGCGTTATTAGTAAATAAGCTGAATTGAAAAATCACTACCAGACATTGTTGCCAGATAAAGTTATGAAATGATTTGCTGTAGCAGCAGGGACTTATAGGTCTTGAGTGCAACATAAAATTTTAATGAAATGGCATTTAAAGATTGCAATTATAGTATATAACAGCATATGATTAAAGCATTAAATTAATTTTACATAATAAACAAAGATAAATGCAAGGTCTGGGACTTTAAAATGACAGCCAAGAAAGCAAATGAGCTTGAATTTTACTAACACCATATTGTGATGTAAACAAATATGTCTGGTAATAGCTATGTAGTAAAAACCATCAAGGAACTAATTTATTTGTTTGTGAGCCAGAAAATATGGGGTACTTGGAAGGAGGCTATTTTTTTCTGTGCTGTAGATTCTGAGATGCTTTAAGACTTGATGTCCATAAGATATCTCCAGAAGTTTGTTTTTTTGTTGTTGTTTTTTTTTGTTTGTTTGTTTGTTTGTTTGTTTGTTTTTTGAGACAAGATTTCCCTCCAGGGTGGTGTGGAACTTACTAAGTCAGCCAAGTCAGCCACAAATTTATGGTGATCCTCCTGCTTCAGCCTCCTATATGCTGGGATTATAGTTGTAAAGGAACCATACCAGCCTCCATGAAAAATTTTAAAGTAGATCGAAACTGTGTGGTAGATTCTGTGTATCAACTCAATTCCAACTGCAGTCAGTAACAAGTGCCAACCTATTTTTCTCATTAGTGTTTTCTTCAGTTTTATACACTGATGCATCTCCAGGATGTGGGAAAAGTTAGTTAGATGGGTTGGATTCTAAGCCAATGGTACCTCCCTGGCCACACCCATGGGGTGGGGTGTAGTGATGAAAAGATTTAGCATTCCTGAGGATTGAGTCATGATGGATATTTAAGCAGTCATGTTGGAATAAAATCTCTCAGCATTTGAACTTCAACCTGCGTACATGTGGTGTGCTTTCCTGCATGGGCTTTCCACATGGGTTGTCCTAGGATTAAGTGGGCCCTGCCACAAATCTCAGCGGTGACCCCACAAATGGCGACACCAACGTGGGGCATGGAGACCAGTGTGGTAAGCTAGAATCTCTGCAAGATGGGTAATAACACCTTCAAGGAAGCTATGTTCCAGGAGGAATTGTTTTGTGATGTATGGCATGTGTTTGTTGACTATACACTGTGGTTTGCTGTGGGTGTTGTGTTTCAAGTTGTGGCATGGAGAAAGTTTAGCATCTCCAAGTCAGTGAAGGCATGGACTAAGGATGGACACAGAGGGAATTCTCCTATTGACTCTGCTGGTGAGCCTGTAGATGGCGCTGATGGAGACTTGGCCTGTGTGCCAGAGACCCTTTCTCTGATAGGCTTTGGGAAGCTTGCATTCTCTTGTGGGTTTTCACCCACTCGGCGGGACACAATTTTGCCGCCAGGGGGTGCTGTTTTGGCTTCCCTGGATTGGGGGCATCTGTTGCTTCCCCAGCCTTCCCAGGTGGCAGGTATTCAGAGAAATTATGAGAGGAGCACTTCCTCTCCCATCCATTTGCCCTCTAGAGGTTTTGAAATGTGCTTGGAACCTGCCCTGCAGGCTAGGGTCCCGGTTTCCACCTTCTGGCCACAGTTCAGGTGGCGAAGGTCACAGAGGCTGGAAGGACAGGCGTGCCTGCGGAGCAAGCAAGCTTTTTGCAGCAAGCATTCCATAGAGGTGTTCATTTGTACCTTTGCACAGACAGGCTTAACATTGGCTTGCATGGAAGCTTTTGAAAAGCCAGCCACAGTCTAAATGTGTTTTTAAAAAGTATCCTTAAAAATTTTTCTGTAGATAGTGTAAAATAGTGCTTAATTCTGCTGAAGTTTCCTTTTGTCTGCTAAACTTCCCCCAAGATCTCATCTAGAGGCCAGTCTTCTATGATGCAAATTGAGCTTGTAAATTCCAGGCTTGGTGGTGGCTCATGCCTTTAATCTAAAGGGATGACTGTGAGTTCAGGGCGACCTAGTCTACAGAGTGACCTCCCGGCCAGCTCTGACTGTAAGAAAGCCCTGCTTTGAAAAGGGCAAAGGCAAAATATGTGGCTGTTACATTTTTCAGTTTGTAGCTGTTTGTAGATACTCTGGTTTAATCTAGTTCAGTGTTTGTTCTGTGCCCCTCTCCTGCTCTGGAAACAGCGGATGACTGGTGGGGAAAGGGCTGGCTTTACAGTATTCTGTGCTTCACTGGGAAGCATAAAGTCTCGGGCTCTTGCCCGGGGCAGTGCATCCTCTTTCATTGTTTTTTAAAGGTGCAGCTTTGATTCCAATACTCAGGAGACAGACTGTGGACCTCCGCCCTACCAAGTTGTATCACTTAAGTAATTCAAATCCATTTCAGCATGCTTAACTAAAAGTGTAATATTTTTACTTAACCCCCAGGTACCCTAGATATGGTTGATTTAATTTTTTCTTGCTCCTTTGAAATGTGTTTCACCTTAAAAATCTCTTCTCACAGAATTCATGATCACACATGGGTCTAAGCTCTGGCCTGGAACCATAAGCCTGCCTGCTGCACATGCATACCAGCTTGCAGACTCAGCACATGGTATCTAAATCATGCCCACTAAATTTTGATTTTAGGTAACATCCTTTTGATTTCAGCATTTTGGAAACAAGATAGATGGATTTCTAGCAAAATTTACAGGCCTTAAAGTTCTAACAAAACAAACTTGCTCTGATAAATTGTCTTTTTTAAGGAACATTGGTAAAAGTCTCTTTAACAACGTAAATTGATATTTTGGTTCAATTTAAATGAGAAATTTTTGAAAAACTGTTTTATGTTTCTTTAAGCCTACCTTCAAGCTGTGTGTATGTGTGAGTGAATGTGAGTTCCCACTTTTAATTCATTATAATCCTACAGGTTTAAATCTATTTAGCTAACTATAAACAAAAATAGATTCAATTCATAGAAAATGTTTGTTTTATACCCCTTAGTGTTAACAATTTTAATTGGGCTTATAGTATGCATATTATTCAGTATAATGACAGATTGTTGTTAATTAGTAGTAGTAATTGGTATTAATAGTTATAGTTATTGTTATTGAATATAATTATTAATAATAGATAAGAATTTCAGTCTATGGTAAATTGTTCATTGTTAACTACTATTATTGACAATTATTGTTCATAATAATTATTAATAATTGGTTGTGACTATAATGGGTTAATAATTTATTATTAATATATTAAATAATGGCTATAAATGTTTGTAATTATTTGTTGTGATTGTGGGATATTTATTATTCTTCCAAAGTCCTTAATTGCAAGACAAGATGGATCATTCCAAGACTACAAACGACTTTGGCCTGTCTACTTTTGGAAAAGCCTCAAGTCTTTAGATTTTGTAAAATAATATAGGACAGTTAGGCTTATGAAGAGGGACAGGTTAGAGTAATTAAACCAGAAGGGACAGGAATAGGGAAAGAAACAGGAGTAAACTTAGAGATAGTTAATTAAAGGCAAATGGCTAGGAATGGGCCTAAGAGGTGACACATGGATCTCAGCTGTTTTGTGCATTACTGGGACATTAATTCTAATTATGTAAAAATAACCCTATAACAAATTGTAAAGTTTTTCATGTTTTCATTGGACATCAAACAATACGGCTTTCTTCTCTTACAGGTCATCCTATAAACCTGTAATATAATGTATGTATGTATGTGTTGTGTATTGTATGTGCACGCACACGTGTGTATGATGTGTGTACTTGTGTTCTAAGTTATATTGTAATGTTAACAGCCATGATAACAGCAAAAACATTGCTCTGAGTTGAACTTGGCCCTTCCTTCTCAAGATGCAAAATTATATTAAACAGCCAAAACAATTCAATTCCGAAGTTCACAATAGGTTATGGGGTTTCTATTAAAATAATTTTAAAATATGGATCCTATACACTGCCACCTAACTGGTTACACTCTTTCAACATCTAAAACAAAAGATGGCAAACCAGGTTTTTCATTGTCGTGTTAATGAAGTTTTTGGGTACTGTTGGGATATAAAAAAAAGTATAAAAATTTGAAAAATTTATAAAATAAAATAAAAATTGAATTCGCGAACTAACATCAAAATTGGCGGAATTCTGTGGCCGCGCATTGTTGAAATTTTTGTGTGCTACAGCCTATACCTGCATTTTGTTCAGTGACCAACTGGGAGCCTGGTGTTGAAGGCCTGCATTTCATTTGGGTGACCAGTTGGTTTGGAAAAAGGCTCCCTTTGCAGAACACCAACCCGGGAAGCTAGTGTGAAATTCCTGTCCTGAGCTGGGCAAAGGTGGAAAGTTATGGTCAAGAGTGGGAAACGTGTTTTGTTGTCGCAGGCTAAGGACCCGAGTAAGAAGTTACCTCTCCAGTCAGATCACAGAAGTGACCAACTGAACTCTATGCAATGAGGGGCCAGCTCCCCTCATTGTCCACAAAGTGGGCACTGGGTGTCCCTCTCCCCTTAGCAGGAATGCAATGCACCTGTTGTGACAAACCAAAAACAACAAACAAAAAATCAAGGTGTGTAATGATGGTAACAACTTCTCAAGGGGCATATAGTTCTAGCCACTCTTTAATTAACTGGTGGGCATAAGAACTGTAAAACAAAAATTTAGAAAACAAAAAAAACAAAAAAAAAATTTTAAGAGCCAGGTTTTCATGCCAGGCCTGGAGAAGGCCAAGAGCTTGGAAGGAGATAGTTATTAAAAATCCTTTGTAAGGTTTGCAGTTTTTAAAATGGTAATACATTTGGAAACTAATTGTTTTATTTGTAATCTGTATTAAATTCCCACAATGGCTTTGGGGTTAAGACACACAAATGGTCTCTTATATTTTTCCCTATCACTTGTAACATTTTCCTTTACTTGTAAGATAATTAAAGAAATTAAGTTTTAAGTTCACTTCCCAATAAGTAGCATACAGTCAAGTGATAAACAATTTGGGTGACTTTAATGAAAACTTACACCTTGTTGCCTGTTTATGGTATGTGTAATAAAATTTAGGCATCTATAGGTCAAAACATAAATAATTAAAAAAAAAAACGAGGGAGGTGGTATAATATTAATTCTATATTTCAAACATTTTGATAAATTTTCAATTTTGAGTTCTTGTGAAACTAAGAATTTGAGGAGAATTTTATGTTCCCCACAGGTAAAAGCACCAATCTAAATGCCTGAAAATGTACAACTTTTGGCGTGCAGGATGGACTGGGAAATGCCGGCAGAGAGGCTGACCCATCTGAGCATTAAAGAAAAAGGAACCTCAGATTGCCTGAATCACAGACAACTGAACATCTCTCTGAATTTCTATTTGGGATAACTGTTTATAATGTCCCCTAATGAAGTTTACCTTTCCCAGATGCTGAGAAACCTTCCTCCCTCTTCCCTTTTATAGGAAAAAGAAAAACATGATGGTAATGAAGTCATTCCCTAACTGTAAACTAGAGCCAACTGTTATAGTGGTAATTTCTTATAAAACAAGTATAACTACCTTCTTTAATTGACTGATAGACATAGGAATTATGAAAGGATAATTCTCTATTTAGAGCCAAATATAATAGTAAAGTCGTTATAAGCTGTGTAACTAAGCAAAACATATTAATACAGGAGAGCTCTGATATCAGCAATGGATTATTCTGCCATGGAGATGTTGGCTAGGGGATCCAAGCCCCCCCAAATTATAAAGGCCTTTTGCCCATAAAAATGGGATATCTGCAAGGAAAAAGGTGGTAAGTCCCTGCTGTTGAAGACCTGCTGTGAGCATGAAAAAATGTTTTGAGGTGTCACTTGCTAATGTACAGTTGGCCTCTGAAATGCCAGAGAGCGTTACCAAAGGCCACTAATGCAATAAAGCAAAATATTGGTCTCTTTGAGTCAAGCAAGACTCCTCTGTCAGTATCAGCTACACCTCAACTGCCTGGAGATACTATGCAACAGTGGCAGTCATGTGTCTATATATATCCCAAATCTAATTGGCTATTAGCTCTCTCCTTGGAGGAATAATTCATGGCTGATGCCACAAGCTTATGTCCTCTAGTGGTTAGGATATGTTATTAGCCACAATAAGAACTTGTCATCTTTTATAGAAAAACCACAGTTTATGGATTAGCATACCATCCAAACATCTGTGTCTATGTTCACAGCTTAGCTTGCCATAATAGTTAGTACTGCTTAAATGCCTGTTTAAGTGCCTGTACATCTAATTGCTTGTGCTTTGTTAGTAGGATTAAAAAGGTACCCTGGATAAGCTGTCAATCCATGCAGGGGAACAACCTGAACAGACTAGAGTCCAAAATGACATCTCCAGAGAAAATAGACTGCTTTGCTTCTCACCCACTTGTGCCCCTTTCGCAAAGCCTAGGAACAAATTGTGGAAGAGGAGGCACGGTGGAATGTAAGGGCTGTGGAGAGATTGGAGTGAATCATGAGACTATAGCAATATAGACTTGACTCTTATTTGATCAACATGTTTGTGTATACAAGCTTCTCCAATTGGACTATGGGAACCTTGGGTTGTTCAAAATAGGGACATAGATACTTGCTAATTGGTTTTACATGAATTTTACTTACATTCATTGCTTATGCTTGACAATCAGCTTACTTCATGGTTGGGATTTTTGGATATTAATTGGTCTTAGTGTGAAAATAAAGTTTCAGGTCTGACCTGCCCCCCACTGCTTAGCACTCAAAACAGGCTTGAGCAGCTGGCTATTTAAAACTCAGGTTCTTTTGGGTTGTTAGCCTCACCCATGGGCTCCCCTGCCTCTCAGAAAAATTAAAAAAATAAATTTAAAAGGGTGAGATGTGGGAAAACTTAGTTAAGATGCATTGGATTCTAAGTCAATGGTACCTCCCTGGCCACACCCATGGGGTGGGGTGTAGTGACAAAAAGATTTAGCATTGGGCCCTGAGGATTGAGTCATGATGGATATTTAAGCAGACATGTTGGAATAAAATCTCTCTCTGCATTTGAACCTCAACCTGCATACATGTGGTATGCTTTCCTGCATGTATTTTCTACATGGGTGGTCCCAGGATTAAGTGGGACCCACCACGAATCTTGGCGGCGACCTCACATACTTTGTATGATTTCAACCTTTTCCATTTACTTATTATTTGTGGTGCTGAGGACTAAATGGGTTTCATAATACTCTACCACTGAATTACATAACAGCCCCCCACTCCTTTATAAATTTGATGAAATTTGTTTTATGGCTGAGAATATAGTCTATCTTCATGAATATCCATGCACTTTTCAAGGTTCTGTATTCTTATGTTGTTCATTGAATCACATATATATCAATTAGATTAAATTGGATGATAATGTTATTCAGATCTTCTATAGCTGTATTCCTTTTCTAATGTTTCATCTATTACAGAAAGACCTTTGAATTCTCTAATTAAAACTGTTACCTGGATGTGGCCATTGCTTTTAGTCCCACCTACTGGAGAGGCTGAGATAGGAGGAGCCCTTGAGGAGGCCAGGAAATTATCATCAGTCTAGACAGTTTAACAACACATTTTTCATACACATACAGAAATAAATAAAATTAAAAAAAAAACTTAAAAAAAAACACATTTTTCAAACAATAGTTGTTGATTTGACTATTTCTTCTGTAACAGTATTTTTTTTGCTTTTTGTATCTTGAAATTGTTAACATTTGTATCTATTGAAGTTGTTAGACAGAAATGCATTTCTTAAAATTTTTATTTTTGTTATCTATTGATCATTTATCTGCTAAATAGATACATTGTGCTTAGTATTGTTATGTCTTCTTGATAAAATTACCCCTTTTCTGTCAGATCTCACCTTCTTTCCTCCTTCAGTCCTTTTTCTGGCCTGGACTAGGATCATAGGAATGTGTATTTGATAGACTACATCCCTGCCTTGGTTTTTTGGGGGGTAGTTTTGGTCAATCAGAGTGAAAAATGGAGTTAAGGAGATTTAAGAACTTAGCTTCCTCTCTGGTTGGGTGTATGGTAATTGTGGCTTAACAGTGATCATGTTTGTCTGTAAAGCATCAGCTCTTAAGTAACTCAGCTGAGTGGCACAAACGTTAACATTCATTTCAGTAGCCTTAAACTGTGTGGGGATTGTCTTGTGCCTTTTTTCTCTCTTCATTCCATTTTCGAGAAAATATATGGTATTTGATTTAAACAGTTTAAGCATTTGGTGGATGGCTGTCAAGTAGGTGGCTATCTCCTATAGGATTAAGCCTCATTTCTCTCTGGTAATTCCTCTTTACCCTTACCCGTTGGCCCTAAGAGTGATAATGCCTCTTATTAACTCTGGGTGCTTAGCCATCATGCATTTGGTTTCATTATGATTTTCGAACATGTTAATGGTACTAATTTATTCACCGAGCTTATTTTGGTTGGTCTCATTCCACTTACTGGAGTCAAGTAAGTTGATTACTCAGCATCAGGTACTTAAAAGCAGGCAAACAAACCAACAAACAAGAATGCATTTGGATGTTGATAGGAGGAAGAATAAGTTTTCTGTTGATTGTCCTAAATGCATGGCCAAGGCTCAATATTCTCATACTTAGGCAACATTTTCTTCGTATTCTTGTGGAACACTTCTGTCCTAGTTTGTCTTCCATTGCTGTGACAAAACACTCTGACCGACACCAACTTGGGGAGGAAAGGGTTTATTCAGCTTACATCTCCTGGAGCCCAAGGCAAGAATTCAGGGCAGGAACCTGGAGGCAGGAGCTGAAGCACAGGCCATGGAGGAATGCTGTTCACTGGCTTGCTCGCTTTCGCTCATGCCCAGCCTGCCTTCTTATACTGTCACTGCTCAACAATCAAGACAATACACCACAGATGTGGCCACAGGCCAATCCAATGGACCAAATTCCCCAATTGAGGCTCCCTCAACCCAGGTGTGTCAAGTTGACACTAAAGCTATCCTGCACAATTGACCCCTTGTCAACTTGACACACAAAACACATCACTATTAAACCACAACCTTTCCAGTTCTTATCCCCAAAGTATGATGTTAACATGAACTAATCACCACCTAAGACAGTACATCCTTAAATGCCCCACAGTCCTTTAAAATGTCCAAACACTTAAAAAAGTTCAGTCCTATTAAAATCGGCTCGTAAACTGTGGGCTGCTTGTAAAATCCAAAAAAAGTACTGTCTTATTTAAAAGGGAAGAATCAGGCACTCTCAAACAAAACCTAAAAACCAGCAAAGTAGCTCAAAGCAAAGTAGCTCAAAGCTGAACACCTGGGACTCACTCACGATCTGGGCTCCAAAGGGTCTCGGCAAGCCTCCCCCTCTCTGCTCTGCCGTCCGTGGCACACACTCNCGATTAAAGGCGTGCGCCATCATGCCCAGCTACTATAGACTATTAATATGATGTAATTGTTAGGTCAGGCTCGGGGCAAGGCCAAGATGGTATAGACCGGAAAGACCCTCCTTTTCCGGTCAGGCCAGATTCCCATGAGACCTCTGGACCTAAGACCCACCTCCAGATCTGAGCCCCTGGCCTAGTTTAATTGGCCAGATTCCAATAAGTTGCCATCTCCCTTCCCCCCTATAAAAGGCTCTCTCCGCCTCTCAGAAGCGCGCTTTCCATGGCCCTCAGGATGGCTGGCCGCCCGTGGATTCGCCCAAGAGAGACTGCATTTCGTGGAATAAATGCCTACCTTTATATACTTTTTAATTCGGACTGATTCGGCCTTTTCTTAGCGTCGGTTATACTTCTCAGTAATGGTCTACAGAAGAGCATCAGCTCTTAAATATCTCAGCTGAATGGGACAAAGGTTAACATTCATTTCAGTAGCTCTAAACTGTAAGGGGATTATCTTGTGCTTTTTTTTTCTCTCTTCATTCCATTTGTGAGAAAATATATGGTATTTGATTTAAACAGACAAGAGTTAGAATAGTTTCGCTATAAAATAAATGAACAGGAGACAAAGTATTGTGGAAGAATGAAGCAATGCTGAATAAAACTTCAGCAAACATTTTGAATCAGATTTTTTTCCCTTTAAATGTCAAGAGTTTTGAATGTTGTCTTTTGGTTAGTAGTTGATTTTAAAGATAAGCAAAATGAATGGATTATAATTTCATAAAGCTGTGGTAACCTCGTTTAGATGTACGCATAGGGACAAATGTCGTTATAGCTAAGGAAAGAACAACCTGAGCTATTCAGGTTCTCCAAACACAATATGCTTCTACCTTGTACTCTCCCTACCCCCAGCAGGAGGGCAGAAGGTACCCTCCATCCCAGCAAACACCAAAGTGCCTGCCTCAGAGCAGGAAGCGGGATGGCGCGCTTTGGGGATGGGCTAGCCCGCCGCTGGCACTTGTGGGGTAGTGTCCTCAGGTGCCTGCTGTGAAGCCTACCCCAGCTGCTCTTAGACGCTCTCTTTTCCTTCTCAGAGACAGGTAATTTTCGAAGGCGGTCCAGCCTCCAGGTGCTGATTAAGCGTACACTAAAAGGAAAGGGTGGATTGAGTACCTGTCCAAACCAACAAGCTCTCGCGAGATCTCCTGCAGTGTCAGTAGGTTCCGGGAAGACCTCGCGAGAAGTTGGCGGTGGGGCGGGTCCCGCCGTGGCGGGAATTTCGCCTGCTTCCGGTTTGGTTTCTGGACTCGGTGTGCTCTCCTAGCCGGGGACTGAGGACAGAGCTGAGGCCGGGTGCGCCCCGCAGCAACCGGTGGGTTGGCGGCGGGCACCCTCCGCGCAGCGCCGCGAGGGACTGTCGGAGCGGGCGGCAGGGTTTCCCACGCTCCCACCCCGCCTGCGAGCGCCTGCCCTGGCTTGCCGCCGGGAGACCGGCCGGAGGTGAGTGGGCGCGGCAGGGGACCAGGCCTGGCAGCTTGCACGCCTGGGAGCGGGGCCCGGTGTGGAAGCTCGCTCAGATTTAGATGTGTCAGCATTTTGGGTTGCGTGCGTGTGCGTGTGTGTGTGCGTGTGTGCGTGCGTGCGTGCGTGCGTGCGGTCTTTCTTCAGCTTGTAGAACTTGGATGGTAACTAACGAACCATACACGTTTCAGAGCATGATGTGAAGAATGGATGGCTGTTCTGCTGCGTCCGCCTTCTTGACCGACAGCCTCGAGCTGGAGCTGGGTTCCGAGTGGTGCAAACCTCCCTGCTTCTCTTGTGCTTTTGACAGCAAAGGAGAAGGAAGATTTTCCGGGGAGTCCTACCTTGCCAGTGGAGCACTTAAGCGGTAAGTACAAAACAAATGCATTCTGTCGTCAGCTGTCTGTTAGGAAGGTTATCTAATTATCAATTTAGTCCAGTAAACTTTGTGGACTGGAGGGATGGACACCAATTTAGATATAATTTACTTAGGATTCTGAACAGCCTAGGTTTTTGGAAGTGTCTAAGAACATTAAGAGTCTAGAACTTTTCAGTAGTTTATAAGTAAGACATGCTCATTTTGTCCCGTCCAGTCCGAAGTATGTGTATATAAAAGTCAGGGAGTTTTGCATCAGGGAGTTTACATATTGCAGTAAAACTGCTGTTCTTGAAATATTTTGAGGCAGTTTCTTTTAAGAAGAAACCCATTATTTATTATTGTGTAAACTCTTAAAGGAGCTTACTTGACTTAGTTATGCTGGTCTTCACACACAATTCAGAATTTTATTTGGCTGTTGTAAAATCTCAATATCTCCTTCCAAGATGAAATATTACAACCATTTAAACAGACCATCAGTTAAAGTGGCAGAAATATGTTTTCTAGAATCCTTTTCAGCTTTTCCTTTTAAGTTTATGTTAGTTTTTACCTGTTTCTCAGCATATAAAGTGTAGGGCACCTGAGCCTTTCCTGATTTATACATGTCATGTATAGCATGGATTCAAATGATTAAATCTGTGTTTTCATTACAGATTAATTTTAAATCTTGATCCATTACCAACTACTTTTGAAGAGGATACAGTAGAAATATTTGGCATCCAGTGGGTTACTGAAACTGCATTAGTAAACTCAAGTCGAGAGCTCTTTCATTTCTTCAGGTATGTGTGGGGAGGTGGTTTTTTAAGTCTAGATGTTTTCAGTTTTACATTGCTGTGTGTCTCACAGTGATTACAAAAATCATTAGTGGAATTATGCTAGTTGCTACTTGATTATCTTACCAGTAACGATGATCAAGGAATAATGAGTGATAAAGTAGTGTGAAATTTTTTGTTTGTTTAGTTTATTTGGTTTTGAGATAGGGTCTCCCTGTAGCCCTAGCTGGTCCAGAACTCCATACATAGACCAGGATGGCCTCAATCTCACAGATCCACCTGTACCTGCCACTGCCTCCTGAGTACTGGGATTAAAAGTGCAAGCTACTCTATCTGGCCTAAAATAATAATTTTATGAGTTTCTTTCTTTTTCTTTTTAAATTGCTTTGCCGAGTCCTTATTACATTTTCTTTGTGATGTTGGAGATCAAATCCAGGCCCTTGTATATGGTAGGCAGGCATTCTACCACTGAGCTATATACCCCCATCTAATAAATATTTATATTTATTTATATATGTATGCAGCATTCATATACTATGTAATACATATTGTGTATGTTTTTTAAGACGGATTCATATTGTAGCCAACATGTATCTCTTGTTGGCCTGAGAGTCATGACAGTCTTCCTGTCTCAGCCTGAGTGCTAGGATCACAGGCAGGCATGTGCCTGGCCTTTTTTTTTTTTTTTTTTTAAATACTACTTTTATTTTATTTTGCATGTGTGAGTGTTTTGCCTGCATGTATGCAGGCGCACCATGTGCAATGTCTCAGGAGGCTAGAAGATGCCATTGGATTCCCTGGGACTACAGTAGTTATCTGCTCTGTGGGTGCTAAGAACTGAACTCTGGAAGAACAGCAAGTGCTTTTTTTATTTTTATTTTTTTAATTTTATTTATTTCTGTATGCATATGAATGTGCCGTTGGCATGCAGGTTTGTGCACCCGTGTCATGCAATACCGCGGAGGTCAGAAGAGGATGTCGGATTCTCCTGGACCTGGAGTTCTCCTGGAATTGGGGTTTCGGATGGTTCTCGGCTGCCATGTGGGTGCTGGGAATCGAACCCGGGTTCTCTGTAAGAGCGGTCGGCACTCTTAACCGCTAGACCATCTCTCCAGCCCCCATAACAGCAAGTGCTTTTAACCACTGAAGCATCTCCCCAGTCCCCCTGGCCTTTGTTTTTGATGGCATGTTTTCAAGAAAAATATTCAAAACTTTGAACCATATAATTTTAGAACAAAATTAAAATATATATTAAGATACATTAAAATATATTTAAGTATATTCAAAATTAATAACATCTTAATAGCCTTAGTCTTCTAATCTGTAGAAAATGAACATATATTTTTAAAATGTGCCTTTCAGGCTGTGTATTAATACCATTAATTCTCCATTTAGACATCCTTTGAAAATATTTTAATGAGGTGGCTCAGTGGTTAAGAGCACTGTCTGCTCTTGCAGAGGACCCAGTTTTGATCCCCAGCACCTACATGCTGGCTAACAACCATCTGTAACTCCAGTTCTGGGGGAATCTGACATCCTCTTTTGACCTTGGTGGGCATTGCACAACATGGATGCACTTATATACATGAGGGCAATATACTCATACCAGTAAAATTAAGTTAATAAAGTAAAAGATATTTTAATGAAAAATTTCAAACATCTAGAGCTTGTGAAATTACCCCCATCCACATTGGCATGCCAGCTGGTCTTGTCATTCATTATTCAGGCCTTGTTTAGACAACCATGTTGTGGCGACTTCATGGTTGTAGCTTCTGTCATGTCTAGAATACACTGTCTAGCAGCAGGTATATTAGTGGCTCCTGAGAGACAAGGAATCACTTTTCTCCAGGGATGAGCTCCCTGATAAATTATCTAACCCCGAGTGCTCAGCTCTAAACAAATATACATTTGAACACCACTAAATGGACATAGTAGATTGTTTACATATGCACATATGTATATATGTAACACATGTATACAATAACAAGAGAAATTGAGAGGGAGGTAAGGAGAGCACATGGGAGAGGGAAGAAGTGGAGATAACATAAGTATAGTACTCACATGCAATTCTAAAAAAACATTAAAAATTTAAATAAAAAACTTCAAACACAGGAAAGTAGAAAGAGTAGTATGATCAATCCCTACCTTCTACCAGTACAGTGTTAAGGCTTTACTTGATTTTTTTTCATCTTTTTTGTCCCCTGTTATTTTGGTTTTAGTATTTATAAATGAATTTCAGGCGTTATGTCATCTCACACTTAAATACTTCAGAATACATTTATTTAAAAACAAAAACTATGGGGCTGGAGAGATGGCCTAGTGGTTAAGAGCGCCGATCGCTCTTTACAGAGGACCCAGGTTCGATCCCCAGCACCCACATGGTGGCCGAGAACCGTCTGAAACTCCAATTCCAGGAGAACTCCAATTCCAGGGGAATCCGACACCCTCTTCTGACCTCCGTGGCATTGCATGACACGGGTGCACAAACCTGCATGCAGACAGTACATTCATACACATAAGAAATAAATAAAATTGAAAAAAATAAATTAAAAAAAAAAAAACTTATAAGCTGGGCATAGTGGTGCATGCCTTTATCCCAGCCTTTGGGAGGCAGAGCCAGGGGATCTCTGGTGTTCAAGGCCGCCTGAGTTCTACAAAGTAAGTCCAGGACACTTAGTGAAACTAAAAAAACCTGTCTCAAAAAGGACCAAATAAAAAAAAAAAAAAAAAAAAAAACCCCAGAAAATTTTTGTGTCCATTATTACACTTGTTTTTATTTTCATTTAAACAACAGTTCCAAATCTTCAGATTTTTAGATACTTTTTTTCAGTCAAAGTCAGTTCTTAAGACAGTGGTATCCAAAACTACATTAATACATGTGTATGGTACATTTAAATGCAAGTAGACAAGTCCAGGCAGTTTCCCATCCTTCTCATGAGCCCCCAGAAAACATGAGTTAACTTACGTGTTTTTTTTTTTTTTTTTTTTTGTAATCTTGAACATTAGAGTAATTAAGTCTTTATCCAAAACATAGATCATGCTAATGGTCCAATCTTTAAAGAGTTTGAAGACAGGGAGGAAGAATGACATGAGATTATTATCTGGAATTAAATGAGGCATCACTTTTTTTTTTTTTTTCTTTCTTAGACAGGGTCTCCAGGAGCCTCAGCCAGCCTCTGGAACTCACTATGTAGAACCAGGCTGCCCTCTGTCTCACAGAGATATGCCTATCTGCCTGCATGTGCCTCTAGAACGCTAGGATTCCTTTCATATTTTGTAATCACTGTGTATAGTTCTAAGAAACAATTTTAATAGTTCATTGTACAGCTTAACCTAGAGTGTTTTATGTAGCTTAAATTTCCTAAAGATACAAATAATGTCACTGGTCTGATTGATTTTGAAATGATTTTAGATATTTTTAGTTTTGCCCGTGTATTTTATCTTTCAAAACTTTCAGTGTCTGAAACTGACCTTTAGTAAACATTCACAAAGTGAACTGTCAACAGATGAGCTATCTGATGGTCTTAGCAACTCTTAGCAACAGTAGCCATCTAATTGTTACATGCCCTGGTCTTCTGGGTTACACTTTTTGCTCTCTCTTCCTTGACGTTCTCTAAACCTTAGGTGTAGAGTTTGATGTGTCCATATACCAATTAGAGCTTCCCTGCCTTGTCTCTTGATGAAGAGCTACAGGCATTTAATGGCTCCTGAAAGACAAAGAATCAGTTTTCTTCAGGGATGAGCTCCCTGATAAATTATGCTAAAATTAATTCTCACCTTTTTTTTTTGATTAGGCAACAACTATATAACTTGGAGTCCTTACTACAGATCAACTGTGATTTTGGTAAGTTTAAATTGTTTAATCACTAAAACGAATGCTGCTCTACTGCATCAACTTTCACTTGGGCCTATGATGTGCAAGTGGAGTTTCATAAAAATATGAAGCATTTAGTCTTCTGAAAAGTTATGACATTAATTTATAGCTGAGTTTTGTAGTATTTTTTCAGTGATGCAAATCTTAAACATAACCTGACTGGAGAAGCTCAACTTCTCTGAAGTGAATTAGGAGTTTGGCGGTGAGGAGAATGGTGGAGAACACAAACTACATAAAAAGTAGCAAACCTCTTCACCCTCTTTCCTGTTTTCTGCTTTTGTTTCCTTTTAGCATTTGACAACTTACTGGTTTTAGAAGGAGTGCTATAATTAGTTTGTAAAGGAAGTTCACCACAGTGATTTTATTGTTGGCCAGCAGCTACTCCTTTCTAGTTTAGTATAGTATTTGGAATCATGACAGGTGGTTAGCCTAGATTCCAAGCCCACCTAATTGTATGTCTTTTATCATGTAATAATTCCCCCCTCATTTAATTCTTGTGAAGTTTAAATGTCATAATGCATGTTACCTGTTTAGGCTAGTGTCTTTCATTATGATGCCTGGCAAGTAAAGATCACTTGGAACATGCTTTTGATCAAACATTCATTAATTTACCAAAGCTTGGAGAAAGTGCACATTTGTTTGCTGATTTGAAATAACGTTTAAGGGCAGTAGGGCTTTATTCTGAACTGGATGAAGTTTAAGGAGCCAAAGCTCCTTAAATTTAATGAATCATGTGAAAGAAGGTTGGGAAGGATCCTCACTAACAAAATAGTAGACTTAATAGCTTTAAGACTGTGTGTGTGTGTGTGTGTGTGTGTGTGATGTGACTGCATGGGTCTTGTTTTCTGTGTTCAGATATGATTTGAAAGGTTTTGCTTTTCTCATTTCACCCTGATCAGAGTGGCCCTATATTATTTTTGTATTATATAAAAACTTTATTTTCATTAGGGAACATCATGGTCTAGCTGCTAATTGTCAGCTGTCAGGTAGGCCTGTCTTATTTCTATAGGTTCTTAGTAATATACGTAAATTGTCATTGTGTCATTATCATCTGGGACTCTTTGTTTCATGCCATACATGCAAATTAGCTACTGGACAGTGCAGATTGTTCCTTTATTCCTGAGATTTCCTGGCTTGGGTTTTGGTTGAAGCAGAGTTGATCTACCTTGACTATGTGGAGTATATTTATAATCACTGTTGATCACTTTGTTGATGTGATTCTTCTACCATTGGTACTTCTTGATCTGTTTCTATTGATTAGTTTTTTCCTGGTTCTGTGATGTTTCTGCTTCTTTGAATATCTATATTGTGGACATAATTATAAGGTCACCAACTCTCTGAGGTAGAATTCTTGTGTTACCTTGTGTCTAGCACCTGTTTTCTGTTTTTTGGGTTTGTTTTGTTGTGTGTGTGTGTGTGTGTGTGTGTGTGTTTATGTGTGATAGACAGACAGACAGATATGGTTTCCCTTTAGCCCCAGCTGGCCTGGAACTTGCTCTGTAGATCACACACAGAAATCCTGAACTCACAGAAATCCGCCTTGCACTACCTCCCTTGAGTACTGGGATTAAAGGCGTGTACCACCAAGCCCCGGCTTTGTTTTCTGGTTTTTAAATTTATATATAGAGAGAAAATCTCATCTATTTATCCATCTTGCCTGGATATAGGGATTCATAAATGATTAATTTTAGAGAGTACAATTTTTATGAACTGAGAAAGGTGAGAATGGGAAATTATCTTTGTTTTCTGTTGCTGTAACAGAATACCTGAGATTTTGTAATTTATAAAGAAAAGAGATTTCTTTAGGTATGGATCTAGAAGCTGAGAAGTCTAGGACCTGGCCTCATTTATGAAGGCCTCATTTTACATCATTGCTATTATCCAACTGCAGGGGAGCCTA
Source organism: Rhizomys pruinosus (assembly GCA_009823505.1). NCBI lineage: Eukaryota > Metazoa > Chordata > Mammalia > Rodentia > Spalacidae > Rhizomys > Rhizomys pruinosus. Next base: position 516,445 of record VZQC01006114.1, on the reverse strand, counting down.
AAACCTGAATAGGAAGGTTAGAGAATGAAGGAAAAAAAGACAGAGAGAAACAGCTGGGATCAGGAGGACCTGTAGGCTGATGACCAGGCGGGTGCTTTATTGCAAATTACAATGTTTTTATACCTGCCTCAAAGCAGGAAATCTTACTATAGAAATATAACACAAAACCGCAAGTTCCTTTGAACCATAAACTTTCAATAATCACAGTTTTATTAATTATATGTAATTATATCAGCAGCACCAAAGCAGAACTTATAAAAGAAAGACATCTACCTGGAGATTGATTACCAGGGGACTGATTTGTGCAGGTTAAGTCTCAGGTCAGCCAGAATAGGCTTTGCCATATCCTGTTAGCTGCTCTCTGGGGGTCAAGCAGTCTGTACCTGGCAGCTCTGAGTAGCTGACTCCAAACATTTCATAACACGGACACCTGTGAAGCAGACAAAACATGAGACGTGAACTCACATTGCAACAGCCTATTGTCCTTGTAACTAGTCCTACAGTAGCAAGAATCCCACGAGATGATGTTAGTCCCCCTTAGCCCATTAATTCCCAGCACTACAATGGCAGTCAAATGTCAACAGAAGTTTCCGAGGGGACATACCAAACTTGGACCAGAGCAGGGATCATAAAACATTCTACTGGTGAAATCACACCAAAGAACAGTTCAGTATTTACCTTGACATGATCTTGCATGTTCCCATTGATGTTCCCAGCATATTACCCATGTTTGTTTTTAAATTTACACAGAAATACGTTTAAAAAAAATGTTTTTAGGGAGTTTTACGTGTTTCATATAATAGAACTTAATCAAATTTAAGTCTCCTTTCCCATTTGCACTCATTGATCGCTCCCCCACCAGATACCATGTATTCTGTTGTATATGTTAAATACTATCCAGTCAGTCATTTGTACCCATATTTCCCTCAGTGGAAGTTCATCCACAGAAGTCTAGTTAGCCTGTCTAGACATCTTAAAGATCTACTTTCCCTCACCCAGCAGTAATCAGTAGTTCCTAGCCTAGTGTTGAGACCTGTCGGTTTCCCCCATTGTATGCTGGGTTTTTATATGATTGAGTCAACATGGGTCTTGTGCATGTTGTCAACATTGTTGCAAGTTCATATATATGACCAAGGTTGCAGAGGCCTGAAAGCCTGTTTGCTTATGTTCATGTACCAACCTTAGCTCTTAAAATCCTCTGCAATGGTCTCAGAGTCGTGAGTGAATAAGGTTTAATAAAGGAATCCTATTTAGGGATTCGTACTCAAGTTTCTTACCAGGCAGTTGTGGCCTTCTGTGTGCATCACACTGTTGTATGGGCATCTCTCAGACATATTCTCCAGTTGAAGAATTTTGTAATAGCCTCCATCTGTTGCAAAAAGAAGCTTCTTTGATGAGTGATGTTTAGTATACTTGTCTATAAATATAAGGATTCATGTTTAGCATACAATAAGAGATTTCATTTGTCTAGAGATATAACAGAGATAGGGTCTAGGATCATAGATCTAGGATCTATGGTCTCTCCAGCCATATGTGTTTGGCTATATTTACAGTACCACCATGAGTTCTTTCATTGAGAAGGCTTTAAGTCCAATTAGATAGCTGTTAATTAATTACCCCCTAGATAAAAGTTCCACTACTGCAGCAACAGAGATAGTTTACTGTGCCAGTTGTTGTGGTTATTAGGCTTTGGAGCTGGGTTGGAGCACTGATTGATCTTCTCCCTTAGCAGCTTGCATAGTATCCTCTAGAACTATGAGGGTTAACTATGAGAGCTTCTTCAGGGAAGAAGCTTTTAGTTAGCTTCAAGTCCTATGTCGGATAAGTCCTGTTCTTCAGTAATAAGTAATAAGTCTTCAGTAATACGGTCTTAACTTTAAGTTCTGGGAGGTAATCAAGGGTGGTGGCAATAGCCTGTGTTATTTTGGGAGTCTATTGGACTGCCCTGTCTGGCGGCACCATGTTCCTTGTTATATACCTTTGAGCTATACATGAATTCGAGTTACAGACGGTTATTAGCTACCATGTGGGTGCTGGGATTTGAATCCAGATCCTTTGTAAGAACAGCCAGTTCTCTTAACTGCTGAGCCATCTCCAGTGCATAAGCAACATTTTTTTTTTTTTTTTTTTTTTTTTTTTTTTTGTAGGCTGGGATTGAGAGCCAGGGCTTTTAGACGCTCGTCACAAACATTTCTCCCACCATACTACCTCCCAGCCCAGTTACTCTCTTTATTTTTTTTTTTTTTCGGTCTTCAAGACAGGGTCTCCCTGTAGCCCCAGCTGTCCTGGAACTCACTCTGTAGAGCAGGCTGGCCTTGAACTCACAAAGATCGCCTGCCTTTGCTTCCTGAGTGCTAGGATTAAAGGCATGAGCCACCACACCCAGCAATCTCTTTCTTAAAAGTTTTCATTGTAGAGTTCTTTATTGTATTTGGTTAAGATTTTTTCTAGATATTTTAATTTTTTTGAGGCTATTGTGAATGGGAGGGTTTCCTCCAGTGCTTTTTCTGAGTGCTTGTTATTGGTATATAGAAAGGCAACTGATTTTTATTAGTTGATTTTGTAACCTGCCTCTTTACTGAAAGTATTAATCATTTCTAGCTGTTTTCTGTTGGAATTTTGGGGATCTCTTATTGTATAATATCACATTTTCTGCAAATAGTGAAACTTTGACTTCCTCTTTTGTAAGTAGCATTCCTTTAAATTTCTTCTTTTGTCTTACTGCTCTAGCAAGAGTTTCAAGCTCTGTATTAAAAAGGAGTGATGGGGGGCTGGAGAGATGGCTTAGCTGTTAAGAGCTCCGACACTGCTCTTGCAGAGGACTGGAATTTGATCCCCAGCACCTACATGGCGGCTGAGAAGTTCAAGGGAACTCTTCTGACCTCCTTGGCATTGCACAACACGGGTGCACAAACCTACATGTAGACAATACATTCATACACATACGAAATAAATTTAAAAAATTGAAAAATATAATATTAAAAAAAGGCATCACTATTTTAAATAAATAAATAAATAAATAAAAAGGAGTGGTGATAGTGGACCACCTTGTCTGGCTCCTGATTTTAAGGGGAAAGATTCCAGTTTTCCTTCATTAGAATGATGTTGGCTGTGGGTTTGTTATATATAGATAGCTTTAATTATGTTGAGGTATGTTCCCTCCAGTCCAATTTCCTCTGTGACTTTTAACATGAATGCATGTTGGGTTTTGTCAAAGGCCTTTTCTGGATGTATTGAGATGACCATGTGATTTTGTCTTTAAGTCCATATGATTTATTAATTTGTTGAGTTACGTTTATTGAACCATCCTGCATCTCTGGAAAAAGGCAAACTTCATCGTGGTGGATGATCTTTTTGACGTGTGTCTATATGTGGTTTGCGAGCATTTTGTTAAGTATCTTTGCATCTATGTTCATTAAGGATATGGGCCTATAATTTTCTTTTTTTGTTGTGTCTTTACCTGGTTTTGGTAATAGAATGATACTGGATTCAAAGAAGTTTGGGAGGACTCCCTGTTTCTATCTTTTTTAATAATTTAAGAAGTGTGGGTTGTAGATCTGATAGAATTCTGCTGTCAATCCATCTGGGCCTAGGCTTTTTTTGTTTGGGAGGTTTTATATTATTGTTTCAATTTCCTTATGGGTTGGTTTAAGCTGCTGAACCCTTCTTGATTTATCTTTGATGGTTTCCATGAATTTAGAAATTTCATACATTTCTATTTTCTCAAATTTAATAGAACAGATTTTTTTTAAGTATTCCTTTATAATGTTCTGGGTGTTTTGGTGAGATATTTCCCTTTTTGTATCTGATTTTTGTGGATTTGCTCTTTCTTTTTGTCAACTGGGCTAAGGGAATGCCTCTGTTTAACTCTTTAAAGAACCAGCTCTTAAAAAAAAAAAAACTGAGAGAGATATGCAGGACAGTCATGGCAGAATGCATGATCTCGGTTGGGGTGGGGGTGGGGAGGAAGGGAAGGGGAGATATGCCTGAACTGATTGGAAAATGATGTATGAAAATGCCACAAAGCATCAATAAAAAAAAAAAAAAACCATCTTATTTTTGTTTTTTTGTTTTTTTTTTTTTTAATTTAGGCCTTTTTAGTTTCTATATTATAATTTCCTGCTCTTCAAATTTTGGTATATTATTGATTCTGCTGGGTTCTTTGGTTCATGTTTTGTTCTCCAGAGTCTTGAGTGTACTGTTAAGTCATTATATGTGCTCTTTCTGATGTAGGGACATAGTACTATAAACTTTCCTCTTTAGATTGCTTTTAAGTGTTCCAGGGTGTGTGTTGTAGTAGTGTTGTTGTTTACGATTTTAGTTAGGCAGGAATTCATGTTCTTCTCCTCTCTCCTATCGCTCTTCTCTTCTGTGTTTAAATAAAATATAATTAATATATAGTATATATGATATAATTAATATATATATATATATAATAATTGGTTGTTTTGAGACAGGGTCTCCCTGTAGCCCCAGCTATCCTGGAAACTCACTTGTAGACCAGGGCTGGCCTTGAAGCTCACAGGAGATCCACCTGCCTCTGCTCCCAAGTGCTAGGATTAAGATACATCAATTTTTAAAAAATATTTTATTTTTTAAAAATTGGCCATCTTAACTGTTTAGAAAGTATAACAATCCAGGGGAATTCCCCAAATTCCTTCTATGAAACCAACAACACTCTATTACCAAAACCAGCCAAAGACCCAACTAAAAAGGGATATGGGATTATAGACCATCCCCTCATGAACACAGAATGCCAAAATTCTAAACAGAATACTGGCAAATCCCATAAAGACCACATCAAGAAGATCAACCACATGACAAGTTTGATTCAAACAGCATGCAGGGTGGCTTTCAACATCGAAATCAATAAACATTCATCCAACACATAAACGGATCAAGACAAAAAAAACCACATCCATCATCTCAATTGATGCTGAAAACAGCCTTTGACAAATCCAGCCATCCCTTCATGCTTAAAGTCCCTTAGAAGGAATTGGATTGGAGGATCATTTCCTCAAGTTAATCAAAGCCATATACAGGAAAACCACACACCAATATCATCCTAAATGAAAAAAAAAGGAAAATAACAGAAACATTCCCTTTAAAGGTAGGGAACGTCCGGCAGGGCTGCCCTATCACCACTGCTTTCCATATAGGTGCTTGAAACACTTGCTAGAGCAATAAGTGCAAGAAACAGGAAAAGTATAACGAGAGTTATACATTGGAAAAGGGAATAGTCAAACTAATCCCTATCTTGTTGATGCATATGATTGTTTACTTAGGGATGCACAAAAACTCCAACCAGAAAACAACCCTTAGAAACGATTACACTTCAGCAAAGTGGCAGGATCAAAATTACCTTAAAAAATCAATGGCCTTTCTTTACATAAGAACAAGCAACTGGAAGAAGAATTCAAAGAGAACCTCCCTACTCTACAATAGCCTCAAAAACAATAGATACCTAGGACAAACCTAACCAAAGAACAAAGACTCTACAACAAAAAAAATTTTACAACCTTAAAGAAAGAAACTTGAAGAAGACCTCAGAAGATGGGAGAAAAAGACTCCCATGCTCATGGATTGGGAAAAAATTACCATTGTAAAAGTCCATTTACCAAAAATTACTTGTAAGATTTATGCTTAAATCCCAATCAAAATCCCCAAGAAGTTTTCTTCGCAGGCTTGGAAACAAAAGTCTTAAATTCATTTGGAAAAAACAAAAGACCCCGAAATAGCCAAATCAACCCTGAGTGAAAAGAGCTACACAGGAGGGATCTCAATACCAGATTTTAAACTATACTACAGGGCTATAGGTCATAAAAAACAGCCTGGTACTGGCACAAAAACAGACCTGTTTGACCAATGGAACAAAACCGAAGATCCAACTTGAGACACATATACAATTTCAGCCATCTCAATATTTGACAAGGGGGCCAAAGAAACCACAATGGAGAAAAGACAGCATCTTCAGCAAGTGGTGTTGGCAAACTGGATCACCACTTGTAAGAAGAATGAAATTAAACCCCTACCTCTCACCGTACAAAAGTCAACTCCAGATGGATTAAAGACCTCAGCCTGAAACCCCAAACTCTGAAGGCGATAGAAGAAAAAGTTGGCAGCAGACTACAAGACATAGGCATAGGAAATAGGACTTCCTAAATCAGACAGCAGCTGCACAAGAAATTAAGGTCGACAATTGACAAATGGGACCTCATCAATACTCAAAAGCTTCTGTACATCAAAAGAAAATCAAGGAAGTGAAGAGAAATCCCACAGATGGGAGGAAACTTCACTTGCAGATACATCTGACAAGCATTGATTTCAGAATATATAAACTACTCAAAAAACAAAGAAAAAAGAAAAAAATGACCCGCTCAATAGATGGAGCAAAGAACTGAACAGAGACTTCACCAAGGAGGAATTAGAGATGTCTGAGGAAACACCGTCAAGAAAGTGTTCAAACACAAACTATCAATATTAAGGAAATCAATGAAAACCACTTTAGATAATCATCTTACTCCAATAAAGACTGGCTAGGATCAAAACAAATGATACCAGCTGGCTGGAGAGGTTGTGGGGACGGGGGAACACTCATCCACGCTGGTGGGAAGTACAACTCGTAACAGCCACTATGGGAAGCAGTGTGGAGAGACACCCTTGGAAGACTGGACATGAACTTGCCCCCAGACCACAGCCATTACCACTCCTGGGCAATGCTACCCTCAAGGACTTACGCCGGCCACAGGGATACATGCACGGCCATTTATTGCAGTTTCTCTTCACCACTAGCAGCAGCTGGAACCAACCTAACTTGCCCCTCAACTGACGAAGTGGATAGAGAAAATTGGGTACATCTACACAATGGAGTCTATGCAGCAGTAAAGAAAGACAACATCATGGACTTTGCCGAGCGAAATGGGCTGGACCTAGACGGACATCAGCTGAGTGAAGTAGGACACACAGTCCCAGAAAAACAACGACGAATGGAGCCTCTCATCTGTGGATGCAGTTGCCAAATACCCGAGTTGTAAGTATTTCTCGTGTAGGGCCCCTGAGCTTTTTGTAAAGCAGTTGGGCATAATAACATTTTGGAAACAAACAACAACAACAGAAGAAAGACTGCATCAAAGAAATGATGAGATGGTGAAACTTTCCTGCTCAATACAGTCAACCTCCCCATGGAAAATACTGTAGAAATACGAGGAAGATGGAAAGCATGTTTGGCAGAATGCATCGAGCTCTGGCGGCAGGGTGGGTGGGAATTAAAAAAAAAAAAAAGAAAGAAGAAAAAAAAAACTGGAGAGGAGAAAGATGCAGGTACAGTTATGGCAGAATGCATGATCTGCGATGGGGTGGGGTGGGGTGGGGGGAAGGGAAAGGGAAATATGCCTGAACTGAGTTGGAAAATGCTGTATGAAATACACAAAGAATCAATAAAAAAATGAAAATTAAAAAAAATATTTTATTTTTATTTTATGTGTATGAGTGTTATGCCTGCATGTTTGTAAGTGCACCTGTGTCCTGCAAAAGACAGAAGGGGGCATTGGCTCTCGTGGAACTAGAGTTACAGACAGTTATTAACTACCATGTGGGTGCTAGGATTCAAACCAGTTCTGCAAAAACTGCCAGTACTCTTAACTGCTGAGCCATCTCTCCATTCTCTCTCTCTCTCTCTCTTTCTCTCTCTCTCTCTCTTTCTCTATCTCTCTCTCTCTTCCCTTCTCTTCCTCCCTTCCTCCCTCCCTTTCTTCCTTTCTATCCTTCCGTTCCCTCCCTTTCTTTCCTTTCCCTCCCTTAATTTCTTCAACTCATTCATCACTCATTAGTGTACAGTTTAATCTGAATGAGTTTATGTATTTATTAGAGCTTCTTTTGCTATTGATTATAAGCTTTGTATTGTGGTCTCATTGAATGCATGGAATTAATTTAGTATTTTTGAGTTTGTTTTGTGCCTCAAAACAGTTGTAGAGAAACTTGAATGGGCTACTGAGTAGAAATTGTATTCTTTGGATCTTGGGTGGAATATTCTGTAGACATGTTTTAAGTCTTTTGATGTAAAATGTCATTTAATTCTGTTTATTCTTTGTACAGTTGGCCTGTCTGTTGGAGATAGTGAGGTATTGAAGTCACCTATTATTACTGAGTTGAGGTTAATCTTTTTTTTTTAATTTTTTTACTTTTTTAATTTTTAAAAATTTTTAAAATTTATTTATTTATTTTTTTGTTCTTTTCAAGACAGGGTCTTCCTGTAGCCCCAGCTGTCCTGGAACTCACTCTGTAGACCAGGCTGGCCTTGAACTCACAGAGATCCTCCTGCCTCTGCCTCCCAAGTGCTAGGATTAAAGGCGTGTGCCACCACGCCCGGCTTTTTTTAATTGTTTTAAGGCATGTGCCACCATGGCTGACTTAAAGACAGTTCTTAGCCGCCATGTGGTGCTGGGAATCGAACCTGGGGTCCTCTGCAAGAGCAGTCAGTGCTCTTAACTGCTGAACTATTTCTCCAGCCCCAAGGTTAATCGTTTTTTTAATAGTCCTGTAGTACTCTTTTTATGAAATTGGCTGCCCCAGAGTTTGGTGCATGTTCATCACTGCAGTATCTTATTAATCAATTTTTTCTTTGATTAGAATGAAGTGACCCATCTTTGTCTCTTCTCATTAGTTTTAATTTGAAATCTCTTCTGTCAGATATTAGAATTATAACATCTGCTTGCTTCTTAGAGCCATTTGCTTGGAATAATGTTCCCATCCTTTCACCCTAAGGTCATGTCTGTCCTTGAAGGTCAGATGAGTTTTCTGAAGACAATAAAAAGATGGATTTTGTTTCTTAATCAGTTCCAGTAATCTGTGTCTTTTGACAGGGAAGTTGAGGCCATTGATGTTTAGAGTTATTGAAAAATGTGTATTTGTTACTGGTGAATGTTATAAGTAGCTGAGTGAAAAATGACACGTAGTAAGGTTGGGAGAAAAACAGGAATTGTTTAAAGGTCATTTGGACCTTATAAATCATTATAAAATATTTTGATTTCTAAGTGCACCCATATTGTGCAATGCCCTGTGTCAGAAGAAGGCATCAGAGTCCCCTGGAATTGTAGTTATGGGTGGTTATTAGCCACCATGTGGGTGCTGTGAATTGAACCTGGGTCCTCTGGAAGAGCAACTGGTGCTTTTAACTGCTGAGCTATCTCTCCAGCCTGACACCCAGCTTCTTTTTTTCGGGGGGGGGGCGTCTTTTTGAGACAGAGTCTCCCTGTATCCCCAGCTGTCCTGCAGCTCACTATGTGGACCAGGCTGGCTTGGGACTTGCAGAGATCCACCTGCCTCTGCTGGGATCGAAGGCGTGCACCACCATGCCTGGCATCACCCAGCTTCTTAAATTGTGTGTTACACCCAAAAATGGGGCAACTGAACATGGGAAGCCACAAACAAATTTGGTAACAGTAAAAGGTTTATAAGGGCTGGTGAAATGGCTCAGTGGGTAAAAGCACTTGCTACACAAGCCTGAAGACCTGAGTTTGATCTCTCGAACCCACAGTGGAAGAAGAGAACCAACTCTGAAAGTTGTCTTGAGCTTCACACTCATGCTGTCAGACATGGATGCTTGAACTTATACACATACCCAATAATAATAAATAAACATTTAGCCGGGTATGGTGGCACACACCTTTAATCCTAGCACTTGGGAGGCAGAGGCAGGCGGATCTCTGAGTTCAAGGCCAGCCTGGTTTACAGAGTGAGTTCCAGGACAGCCAGAGCTACAGGGAGACCCTGTCTCAAAAAGACCAAAATAAATAAATAAATAAATAAATAAATAAATAAATAAATAAATAAACATTTAAAGTAGGAAAATCAATTTAATAGGGCTATAAACACACAGTGAGCATAACTGTAATTCAAAGCCAAATGCATAATGAATTGGAGGTGCTCCTGGCAGTGCTTCTGTGATGCATCACTTCACTGTGACCTTGGTTCTGAACACACAGCATGTGCATGTGTTCAGAACCACATTGTCATGCCACACAACACCAACATATGCTGCCTGAAGCATCCTATTCATTTAAGAGACTATTGTATGCCATGAACTACAGTATTTTTACTGTTATCTACAAAGTTTTCTGCTCTTATAGAAGCAATGGATTAATTATGAAAAATAGACATTAAATATTTTCAGTTATTCCTTTGTAAATAAGAATCAAGTTAATAGATCACTGAATTATGTTATGTTTCAACTTTGAAATTTAAACTTGTTTTCTGGAGAGGTTGTGGGGAAAGGGGAACACTCATCCACTGCTGGTGGGAATGTAAACTCGTGCAGCCACCATGGAAAGCAGTGTGGAGAACCCTTGGAAGACCTGGAATGAACTTGCCACCCGACCCAGCCATACCACTCCTAGGCATGAACCCTCAAGACTCACCCCACCGCAGAGATACATGCACGGCCATGTTTATTTCAGCTCTCTTCACAATAGCAAGGAGCTGGAACCAATCCAAATGCCCCTCAACTGATGAGTGGATAGAGAAAATGTGGTATATCTACACATGGAGTACTAGTAAGCAGTAAAAAAAGATGGCACCATGAACTTTGCAGGAAAAGCGGAGCTAGAAGAATCATGCTGAGTGAAGTAAACACAGTCCCAGAAAAACAAATGCGAATCGTATCCCTCATCTGTGGATGCTAGTGCCAATTACCTAGTCATTTCTTGTGTATGGCCCTTGAGCTTTTGTCCAAAGCAGTTGGGAGTGAGCAATGGAAACAACAACAACAAAACAAACAGAAAGACTGCATCAAAGAAGAAAAAAAAACAGTGAACTTCTGCTCAAAACAGTCAACTTGCACCATGAGAGAATATTGAGAAAAGACTGGAAAGAGATGAAAAGCATGTTTGGCAATGCATGAGCTCTTCTGGATGGGGAGGGAGATAGGGTGGGGGACACGGGTCTAGATTTCATAAAAAAAAATAAATAAATAAAAATGAAGTTTGGTGCACCAGAAAAATAAATAAATAAATAAAATCGTTTAAGTTGCTGCCTTGAGTTTCATTAAGTTTTGGCTTGGGATTAAAATAGACTTTTCAAGAATTTCTGAAATGACCCTTGTGTTGGTTTTAATGATAATGTCCCCCAGATGCTCCAAGTATTTAGACATTTTGTCCCCATTTGGTTGTGCTATTATGAGAGGTCTTAGAAGGGGGCCTTGCTGTAGGAAGCACGACACTGGGTCACTGGGGGTGGGCTTAGAGAGTTCACAAGCCTTGCCAGATTGCCAGTCGCTCTCTGCTTCCTATGTCTGCTGAAGACCTGAACACTGCTTTTTGCTCCTGCCCCTGCTCCTACCACCTCCTGCCATCATGCCTCTGTCCCATGCAAGACTGTAATCCCTCTAGAACTCAAATAAACTCTGCTATAAAAAAAGATATTTTGCCGGGCGTGGTGGCGCATGCCTTTAATCCTAGCACTTGGGAGGCAGAGGCAGGCGGATCTCTGAGTTCAAGGCCAGCCTGGTCTACATAGTGAGTTCCAGCACAGCCAGAGCTACAGGGAGACCCTGTCTCAAAAAGACCAAAAAAAAAGATATTTTGATTTCATTCTGAATATTTTTTTATTTGGAATCAAATATTCCTGGAGTTGGGGTTGGAGATGTGGCTCAGCAAGTAAAAATGGGTAGTACTTACACACACACATACACACTAAAAATAAAAATAAAATCTTTAAAAAATTAATTTATATTTTAAGCAGAAAGGTAAAAGATGTGCAAGATTTGATGGGCATTCTGTTGCAGTGGCTTAAGATATAGGGAAAATGCATAGTTTTAAGGTTTGTTGTAAATGTATTAAGACTAGGGGCTAGAGAGATGGCTCAGTGGTTAAGAGCACTGCTCTTGTAGAGGACATGAATTAGATTTCCAGTACCCACATGGCAACTAGCAACTGTCTGTAACTCCACTTCCAGTTCCTTCTGACCTTTTTAGGCACTGGATGACACAGGTGCACTTACACCCTGGCAGGCAGTAGCAGGCAGGCAGGCAGGCAATACAATTATACACATAATATAATAATTTTTTTAAAACATTTAGACTAGTACATTAGCTATTAAAGCATATGTGAAAAGGAATGATATTGGTTACATGGACAAGATGAACTAGTTTTGGAAGGAATCAAAAGATATATTACTGGTACTATCTGAACATTATGTCAGGCTGTAAGGTATAAGTTTAGGAGTTATACAATTTTTTTTTTTTTGGTCTTTTGAGACAGGGTCTCCCTTTAGTCCCAGAGATCCACCTACCTCTGCCTCCTGAGTGCTGGGAGTAAAGGCCTGAGCCACCATGCCTGGCTGGAGTTATACAATTTCATATGCAAATTTGGAGTGTGAAATGATGGAAAGGTGTGGGATGTAGATAGTTTTAGAGTTAGATATCTTTTTAAATTTTGTTCTTTTAAATATTTTGTTATTTAAAAATTTTGTTTTATTTTATATGTATGAATGTATTGCCTTCATACGTATAAGTCCACCTGTGTTGTGCAGTGCCCACCGAGGTCAGAAGAAGGTGTCAAATCCCCACGGAACTGGAGTTACAGCTGGTTGTTAGCCACTATGTGGGTGCTGGGATTCAAACCTGGGTCCTCTGAAAGAACAGCCAATGCTCTTAACTGCTGAGCCATTTCTCTAGCCCCTAGAGTTAGTTATTTTTTGGGGGGAAGTGGTCTTTTTTGAGACAGGGCCTCCCTCTAGCCCTAGCTAGCCTGTAGTTTGCTATGTAGACCAGCCTGGCCTTGATCTTACGGAGATCTGCCTGCCTCTGCCTCCTGAGTGCTGGGACTAAAGTGTGCTTCAGCATGCCTGGCTTAGATATTATTTGTTAATAGAGAAGCTGATAAAATCATACATGTGAAGGAAGTGAGAGTGGAATCCCGAGGTCTCCTATTAGTATACCTGAGGATAGGAGTCAGTAAGGAAAAGGTAGAAAAGGCACAAAGAGAATGGCCAAGAGCATGTAAAATCTCATGGAGGCCAGGAAAAACCAAGTGCCACTGTTAGGGCAAGCTAGTTTCCATTAGAGTGGGCAGCCCCTATAAGAACAGTTTTGTAGGAGTAGTGGGGACAAGAAACTCATGGTAGTAAATGGAGAAAGCTATACAATAGAATTAGAATATAGCTTCTACAGTTCTGCTTATTGATAATTGTTTAAGCCATTATTAATGCTGTCTACTTCGTTTTCAGGGAAAATATCTACCTTGCACTCCAAAGCAGATACTATTAGACAGCAATGTGTACTATTTCTCCATTATGTTAAAGTTTTCATTTTCAGGTAAGATGATAAATGTGTATTTATTCTTAGTACATGAATATCTATGGGTGTATTCATCCAGATCCTTGTTTGTTTATTCTATCTAATAACTTTTTAGGTACCTGAAAGTACAAGATGCTGAGAGCCATGATCCTCATGTCCATCCTTATGAGGCCTTGGAAACTCGGCTTCCCTCACTGTTGGTTGATGAACTTCGTGGATTACTTTTATATACTGGACGTCTGTCTGAACTTCCCAGTGTTACTGTAGGAGCATTTGTAAATCAAAACCACATTAAGGTTTGACACGTTTTATTTAATTTTTATTTATTTTATTTTTTATATTTTTAGTCTTTTTGAGATTGGTTTTCCCTGTAGTCCCAGCTGACTTGGAACTCACTATGTAGACAAGGCTGGCCTTGAACTCACAAAGATCTACCTGTGTCTGGCTCCTGAGTGCTGGGATTAAAGGCATATGCCACTACATCTGGCTTTATTTAATTTTTAAATTAACTGTTGTTTTTCTTCTCATAAAGAGTATTTATTCAAGAGTGAGAGAAGTTAGTTGAGTACAACTTTTGTATCAAACATTGTCTGAAATGGAACTGATGTTTTGTTTAGATAATTATATACTTTTATGTATGTGTTTCCTCATCTACATAGCTTATTTAACTTATAGGTTATGTGCCTAATGTGCTTAAAACACTATATCAATAGATATTTTCTTTTTATTTGATGGTATGATGCTTAAAAATTTCAGATAAAATTAACCTTTTTAAAATTTGTATTATTTTTATTGATAAAAGTTTGAGCAAAATGTCATGCCACTTATATGTCATAGTAATATTTAAGAAAAATCATCTTTTTGTTTTTTTGAGGCAGACCTCATATATCCTAGACTGGCTTCAAACTCACTAAGTAACTGAGGATGAACTTGGCATTTATGATCCTATTGCCTCTACTTTCCAAGTGCTGGATTAGAGAAATGCGCCAATCTACCCAGTTTATTCAGTGCTGGGAATTTAACTCAGGACTTCGTGTATGCTGAAAATGCACTCGACCAACTGAATTATATCTCCATTCCCTTCTGCTAATCATTTTATGTAGATAAGTACATTTTCAAATCTGGAGATACAGCTTAGTGGTAGAGTGTCTACGATACATGAAATTGTGGGTTCAGTTCCCAAAAATGCAGAGAAGTACACTTTCAAAGCCATAGCATTATGGGTATACTGAGCTTTCAGACTCTTTTGGAATATAACATTTTTTTACAGTTTTTTATTGAGATTTTGTACATTTCATACAACAGTTCTTAATCAAATTTAGACCCCTTACCCCATCTATGCCCTCATAACCCACCACTGCATCTTATGTATTCTACCATACACGACGTTAAGTCCTATTCCAGTCAAGCATTTGTATCCTGGTGTCCTTTGGTTCAGATTCATCCACTAGAGTCTACTCAGCCTATCTGGAGATTGTAAGTAAGGCCTGCTTTCTCTCACCCAGTCAGTACTAAGCATTCTCCACTAGTTCCAAGACTAGGGCCAGCCCACCACCCATTTTTCTTGCTCCACTCTGGGCTCTTCTCTGATTGAGTTGGCATGGGTGCTGTGCTCCATGTCCACATTGCCACAAGATCACATGTCCAAGCTTCCTGTGGCCTGAAAGCCTCTGCTTTCCTATGTTCGTGAACCAGCTCTGGCTCTTAGAATCTTTCCACCCCCACTTCTGCAATGGTCTCTGAGCCATGGGTGGGAGAGCTTTAGTAAAGCCGGGTATGGTGGCGCACGCCTTTAATCCTCATTATTCTTTAAACCTTAGCCAGTTATAGCCTTCTGTGTACACTGCACTGTGTTGTATAAGGAAGTTTCACTGGTGAGAGTTGTAGAAGCACTAGTTTTTCTCTACCTCTTGTTCCACAAGCCTTAGATGTAGAGGTTCAACTGTAGATGTGTTGACACCTAGGACTGTGAGTGTCTCAGATGTATATTCTCTGTGTCAGACCAGTTGTGAGGGTCTGCAGTAGCCTCCCTCTGTTGTAAAAAGAAACTCTTGATGAGTGGCGTACCATATACTTGTCTGTAAATACATGGATCCATATTTAATAAATAGTAAGAAATTTCATTTGTTTAAAGATATGACAGAGATAGGGTTTTCTCTAGAAACTGTGACTTTTCCAGTGTATTTGGCTACACGTTTACAGTGTTCACTCCCATTGAAAGGGCTTTACGTCCAATTAGATAGCTATTGATTACCCCCAGATAGAGTGCCACTACTGTACCAATAGAGGTAGTTTGCTGTGCGGTTTGTTATGACTATTAGGGTTTGGACTGGGTTTGACCATTGATTGATTTTTCTCCCTTAGAGCCTGTGTAGCATCATCTAGCACTATCTGAGCTAAACTTTGGGTAGAAGGCTTCCAGGACAGTTCTTAGTCCTTTGCTCCTGTGTCTGAAGCACGTCCTGTCTTTGGCAGTAGGGTCTTAACTTCCATTTCTGGGAAATAACCAAGAGCTCTGGCAATAGTCTGTGTTATTTTGGGTAAGTCTTTTTTCCTTCATTTAGGAAGTTTTCTATAATAATCCTGTTGAAGATCTGTTCAGTGCCATTGCCCTGAGATTCTTCTCCTTGCTATATGCCTATAATTCATAGATTTGGTCTTCCCATGTTGTCCCACATTTCCTGTATGTTCCATTCCAGTGTTTTTAAAAATTTTACATAGTCTTTGCTTAAAGCTCCAGATATTCAGCTTTGTCATCCAGTATTGGTATTTTGTTTTCTGTTTCCTTCATTGTGGTTGTGAGGCTTTTTCCTGTTGTTTCCAATTGGCGTATTGAGTTTTTCAATTCCTTGTTCATTTCCTTTTGAATTTTCTTCACTATTTCTCTCTCTTTTGTGTATTCACTTTTCAATTCATGAGTTGTTGATATTTCATTAAGCTGCATATTTGTATTTTTGAGCTTCTGTCATAAGTTTATGCCTATCCTGTTTGAGTTCATGGAGTCGTTTGTATTTTCTTTAAACTCTTAAACTTCTTTTTTTTCTATTTATTTATTTTTTTCATTTTTTAACAATAAGTAATAATTTGTGAGTACAGGCATCCTTCATGTAAAACCAATTTGTAAGCAGTTGTGCCCGAACCCACACAGCCCAAGGGGCCCACCATCCAGCTGGGGGAGGGCTTGTATGTTCAATCAAGTTGATCAAATAAGTGTCCAGACTATATTGCTGTAGTTTCACCGTTCACCCCAATCACAGCCCTTACATTCTACCACGCCCCCTCTTCCACAGATTGTTCCCTAGGCTTAGAAAAGGGGCACAGGTGGAAGAGAAGCAAAATAGTCTACTTTCTCTGGAGCTGTCATTTTGGACTCTGGCCAATTCTGGCTGTTTCCTTTCATGAGCTGACAGTTTGTCCAGGAATAACCTTCCAATCCTACTAATGAAGCACAAGCAGTTAGATATATAGGTATTTAAACAGTACTAATTGTTATGGTAGGTTACTTTGGTATAGACACAGATGTTTGGATGGTATGTTAATCCATGAATTATAATTTTTTCTGTAAAATATGCCAGGGTCTTACTGTGGCTTATAACATCTCCTAACCATTAGAGGATGTAAGCTTGTGGCATCAGCTATGGGTTATTCCTCCAAGGAGAGAGCTAATAGCCAATTAGATTTGGGATATACAGGCATATGGCTGCCACTGCTGCATAGTATTTCCAGGCAGGTGAGGTATAGCTAGTGCTGATGAAGGAGTCTTGCTTGACTCAAGGAGACCTATATTTGCTTTATTGGTTTAGTGGCCGTTGGTAACACTCTCTGGTATTCCAGAGACCAACTGTACACTTGCAAGTGCGGTCTCAATACATCTTTCCCATGCTTATATCAGGTCTTCGACATCAGGGCCTACTGCCTCTCTTCTTGCAGGTATCCCAGTTTACAGGCAAGAAGCCTTTACCTTTTGGGGGGGGGGGGCTTGGATCTCCTGGCCAACATCTCCTTGGTAAGAATAATCCATTGCTGATATCAGAACTCTCCTGTATTAATATATTTTGCTTAAGTGCACAGCTTAAGGAGACTTTAGTATTATATTTGGTTCTGAATAGAGAATAATCCTTTTCACAGTTCCTATGTCTATTGTCTATTAGTCAATTAAAGAAGGCATTTATACCAGTTTTATAAGAGATTACCTCCATAGCAGTTGGCTCCAATTTACAGTTAGAGAACGACCTCATCATCATCATATTTCTCCTTGTTCTATGGGGAGAGGTAAGAAAGTCTCTCGTATTAAAACTTTGCGGCACCTAGAAGGTAAGTTTCACTAGGACTCATTATAAATAGTTGTTATAAGTAGGATCCACAGAGGGGTTTGATGTCTGTAGCACTCTGAGGCTTTTCTTCCTTTCAATGTTCAGACGGTCCAACCTTTCTGCTGGCACTCTCTGGTACATCCTACACAATGCAAAGTTGTATCTTTTCTTTCTCAGCCATTAAGTTGGTGACATTTTGACCTGTTAGAACATACAAATCTTTTCCCGTAGTTAGTTTTAAGATTTGAATTGCAAAGTTTTTGACAAAAACGTTTCATAAATATCTGTACTCCCCCTTTTTTATTTTAGGTTTTTGTTTTTTGACCCATGAGTCTCAAAAAGGCAGTTGTATTACACATACCTATAGGCTGGAATCAAGGTGCAAATTTCATCAAATTCACCCAAGCTGTTTTGGGTGACTGTATGTGGTTAACTTGGGAAGCAAACTTAATTTTTTAAGTTAAATCATCCTACAGGTAAAAGAGAATGCTACAAGATGATACTGTACAACAGAAAAATTATAGAGAACATTTGCATGTGCCAATCCCAAAGTTATTGTTATACAGATTTTAAGTAAAACAAATGTGGATGACAATTTATATTTCCAATTAACTCAGGTGCATTACCATTTTTATCAGAACCTTTAAGCCAATGTTGTTTAATACACACATATTTACTTTTACTAAGTCCTAAAACACCATGTAACCTGTAGACAGAGTCTGGGCAAAATTGGATACTTGCTGAACTCACGTCAATTAAATGTACATTAATCGAATATACACCGGTGTCCTTCTCCCGCCCCTCCCACCCCTCCCGATTCACCATTTCAGTCAGTTTTCTGATGCGGTCTATCTGCATCTAATATGCATCCCTCTCCACAAGAAATATTTATAACTGGGTTATTGGTGCTAGCATCCACATATGAGGAATACCATTCGTCGTTTGTTATTCTGGGACTGTGTTACCTCACTTAATATAATGTCTTCTAGCTCCATCCATTTACCTGCAAAGTTCATGATGTTGTCTTTCTTTACTCCTGCATAGAACTCCACTGTGTACATGTACCACATTTTCTCTACCCACTTGTCAGTTTAGGGGCATTTGGGTTGGTTCCAGCTTTTTGCTATTGTGAACAGAGCTGCAATAAATATAGCTGTGCATGTATTTCTGCAGTAAGATGAGTCTTGTGGATATAAATTTCTTAAAATCATAAACATGTTTGTGATTGTTCCTTTAAATTCTGCATCCTGGGGTTCCCCAGGGTGATTCTCATTGTAGTGCACATCTGTGGGACTGGTGGGTTTTGTTGAGGACATATTCTGTTAGTTTTTTTCATATTATTTGTCTTTTTGTGCTGCCATTAGGGCATATGGATGTTCTTTGTTGGTTATGTGTCTGATAGGAACTTCTGTTCTGCCTTTGTTTGATTAAATTTTTGTTTTGTTTAAATTGTTTATGTAGCTTGGTTGCTTTTGGTTCAGGTATGAAAGATAAATTGTTATGTGTT
This sequence comes from Rhizomys pruinosus, assembly GCA_009823505.1. Lineage (NCBI taxonomy): Eukaryota > Metazoa > Chordata > Mammalia > Rodentia > Spalacidae > Rhizomys > Rhizomys pruinosus. The sequence goes on along the minus strand of VZQC01006114.1, from coordinate 497,334 downwards.
TCAGGTTCTTAACAGGGTAGTAGCTTGGACTGAGCAGTTGGGACAGGTTGGTTGGTAAGGTTAGTAGGTCTGTGTCAGACACATCAGGAGCCAGTGGAATCTATGCTAGGGAGTTTATCTAGTCTGGGTTAGGAAACTAGTCCAAAAATCTGATGCAGAGAGAAATTGGAGGCTGCCCAATTTCTTCTATTCCATTCTTCTACCCCAACAGGGCCAGGGTAGCATTGGGGTAGAAGAATGGAATAGAGCAGCAATGGGTGGGGTCTGACTTACCAGAGTTCTTATATGGGCAGGTTTTTCAAGGCAGATCAGGAGCCAGGGAAGATGGGGGTGGGAACTACCTGAAGAGGGATTTAAGCAATCTGTGTTAGGGGGTTTAGCTAGTCGGGGTTAGGAGGCTAGTCCAGAGATCTGAGACAGAGGAATTGGAGCTGGCCTGGGTCCAAGGCTAGCTGGGGACAGGATAGTTGTGGGGTAGAGGAATGGAATGGTAGGCAGGATCTGACTTAACTACAGTCATAGGTGGGTAGGAACCAGGGAAGATGGGAATGGGGAGCACCTGAAGAGGGATTTAGCCATCTGCTAGGGATTTTAGCTAATCTGGGTAGGAGGATAGTCCAGAGATCTGAGGTAGGAAGTAGAGTCATCCCGTCGCAGGCTCTCAGAGGACATCTAGTTGAATGTGTGTTTGAACTATGTTTTACTCCCATCAGTGATTAATTACAAATTATGATAATTTAGAAGATTCAACTCTTAATCCCTTCTGTTAATATTTGGCTTTACTAGTATGAAGAAATTTTTAGTAGCATAATATCTGTCAAAATAGTAAGTTTAATTTCTTTTGTATTTTTTGAACTTTAACATGAACAACAAAATGTTATCAATATGTTGGCATAAAAAAAATGTTCTAGCCGGGCGTGCTGGCACACACCTTTACTCCCAGTACCCGGAGGCAGAGGCAGGTGGATCTCTGTGAGTTCAAAACACAATAAATAAATAAATAAATAAATAAATAAATAAATAAATAATAAATAACGTTCTGACAAACGTTATAGGTTAATGTGGTTAGTGCATAGGAAGCGAGTAAATAATTTAAAAATTCTGTCCTGTAATGAAGGTTTGGAAGGGGGATGGTCTCCTCTCTAGGTTCTAAATTGGAGTGACTTTTATTTTCTTGATATCCATCAAATGCTCAATAAATGTGAATACTTTGTTTTGCATCCAAAATAAAACTTGATGGACATAGGATCTCAACTAGGTTTTTGATGACCTTTTTAGTTAGGCAGATTTGAAAAAGTAATTTATTTCAAGCCTTAAAGACTGTTAAAGCAGGAGAACTTGTAGTCTTCAACAAAAACACCAAAATAATATTCTGTAATAAAATAATTTTATTAAAACTTAAAATTTTATATATATATATATCAATCTTTTAATGAAAAGTCTTAATTTAGTTGATATTTTCAGTTAAGAATTTGTCTTTATTTTTAAAAATTTGTACCAGAGATGTTATTTGTTAGATACTGTATATGACAGTATTTTCTCTCACTTATCTTTTTTTTCACCAATTAATGTGACTTCTTAGGTATATGATTTAATTTTTTTATCATTATGCATGTTGATGTTTTGTGTGTGTGTGTGTGTGTGTGTGTGTGTGTGTGTGTGTGTGTGTGCGCGCGCGCATGTGTGTGGTCTTTTTGAGACAAAGTCATCCTTTAGTCTCAGTGGGCCTGGAGCTTACTATGTAGTCCAGGGTGGCCTTGAATTTCAGAGATCTGCCTGCTTCTGCCTCCTGAGTGCTGGGATTAAAGGTGTGTAGGCCACCACACCCAGCACATTTGGGGGTTTTTCATTGTTGTTTTTTTGGTTTGCTTTTTTTTTTTAATGTGTCATCTTTACAGTTAAAGTATTTTGGTTTTACACAAGGAGGCATGGTGATGTGTGCCTTTAATCCCTGTCTCTGAGGTAAATGCTTGGTCTACATGGTGATTAGGAAGACCCTGCCCTCCCAAATTAATTTTTTTTGTTTTCACATTTTGTTTGTTTATTCATTTGTTTTGAGACAGGGTCTCCCTATAGATTCAGTTGGCTTGGAACTTGCAATGTAGACTACATTGGCCTCTGTCTTAGAGAGATCCGCCTGCCTCAGCCTCTGCCTCCTGAGTGGTGTGACTAAAGGCATACAGCACCACTCCTAGTTGTATCATTGATCTCTTTAAAATATGTAATGTGGTAGGAAATCCAATTTTAGATTCTACAAATGGGCATGTGAATAACTCTGAGTTACTTAGTTTTCCTCACTGATTTGACTTCTCTCTTCCCTCTTTCCTTTTGTTGTCTGTTCCTCTGCCATTACTGTTTTTATTCGCCTGGCATCATCATCTATGTTGTTGTCCTTATTATGTTTGATAGAGCAAGTCCATTCTCCATTTCTACTAGGTGTTTAATTAGTGTCTGTTACATCACTGTATTGTTTTTGGAGTAAAGTTCAGTGCTGACTAGAGGAACTCATTGCGCATAGTAGTTAAAAACTCTGACTTTTGAGTCAGATAGAATTGGGTTTAAATGTTAATGCATGAATTGAGAGAGAAAATGCACCCTTTCAACACCTTTTCTTAATGAGGATGACAATTGACTGGCATAATAATACGAAGTTCTCCTTTTTGGTCTTTTTGAAACAGCGTCTCCCTTTAGTCCCAGTTGGCCTGGAGCTCACTCTGTACTTACTGTGTGTAATACTTTATACCAAGTACGTACTCATTACATTGAAGAATATTTCCTAGCTAATTTAAAACAAAATTATGAAATGTGTTTTAAAAAGATTTTTAAGCTAGGCATGGTGGCGCATGCCTTTAATCCCAGCACTCAGGAGGCAGCAAGGCCAGCCTGGTCTACAGAGCTCTAGGCCAGCTGGGACTAAAGGGAGATCCTGTCTCAAAAAGACCAAAAAAAAAGATTTTTTTTAGTGCTGTGCAGCTTTAGTAGAATCAGAGGTTGATTGGAAGGGCACTGTATAAGTCTATTCAACAGTCTCAAAATGTGTCTGTCTTAAATCAACAAGTAAAAATATATCCTGCTTTCAGTGATCTCCAGTGAAAGAGTCCTCTAATCATCTCTGAGCTTTTGAATAGTAGTAGGTTAATTGGTTCTTTATCTTGGGTTTATGGAGATTTGTGTTGAGCTACAGCATACCTAATAAAGTATGAATTCTCAATCATATTTAATGTCCTCCACAGCTCTTCCCACCATCATGGCATTTGTTGCATCTCCACTTAGATATCTGCTGGCTGGTTCTAGAGGTGCTTCACGTGCTCAATGAAAAATGGAGTAAGTTTACAGATTTCTGATTTATATTTTTATTTAAAAATCTAAACCTTAATTGCCTTTTAAAATTAAGTCAGCTGGGCATGCTGGCATACAGGTTATAATTCCAGTATTTAGGAGGCTCACAAGTTTGAGGCAAGTCTGAGGTATAGAGTGAGACCCTATTCGACGGAAAAATAAACAAATATATTTAGTTATAAGTACTTAGTAATATTTTAAAAATCAAAAGTAGATAAGAAATAAGTTTATTCCTTTTTTCTGAGTCTCCCCCCACACACACACACACACTGCCCTGGGGCTTGGTCACGTTAGAGAGGCTTTGCTCTATTAGTGTATATGTGTTTGCTTTTGTTTCTCACTATAAGTAGTGTGAATGTACTTTTCAATGTTTTTCATTTAGCAGATTTTGTGTGCACGTGTGTGTGTGTGTATGTGTGTCTGTGTGTGTTGCATATGTTGCAGTGTGTGGTTTCAACTTAATTGTTTTGAGACTAGGTCTCTTACTGAACCTGGAGCTTGTGGTCTCAGTTAAACTGACTGGCCGGCAAGTCCTTAAGATCTTTGCCCAGTACTGCAGTTACAGAGTGCTGCCACCTGCCTTTCTGTGGTGCTGGCGATCAGTGCTCAGGTCTTCACTCAGGTCTTCATGCTTGTGCAGCAAGTACTTTACCTCCTGCGCCATCTTCCCAATCCCTAGTTAGCAGTTTTTTAGATACCCGTTTGGGATAGTCCATGTAATTCTATTTCATTTAAGTGCTTCATGTTAAAGACCTACTGTCCTTTATTTAATTACATGCATTTTTAAATAATTGTTTGTTTTTCATTTTTTTTTTAATTTTATTTATTTTTGTATGTGTATGAGTGTACTGTCTGCATGCAGGTCTGCACCCGTGTCGTTCAATGCCGTGGAGGTCAGAAGAGGGTCTCAGATTCCCCTGGACCTGGAGTTCTCCTGGAATTGGAGTTACAGACGGTTCTTAGCCACCATGTGGGTGCTGGGATCGAACCTGGGTCCTCTGCAAGAGCATTCGGTGCTCTTAACTGCTAGGCTATATCTCCAGCCCCAGTTTTTCATATTTTAATGTTTCACTGAGCACATATATACATACTTTAATCTGTGTACACATCATTCTGAAAAATACAGTCTTAGACATGGAATGGACATTGAAGTCTTAACATTTATTTTAGAGAGTATGTCTTGACTTCATATTTTTGCAAGTAATGGACATTTATTTTTGCTTTTTTATTGTTCATTTTCCTCTTCAGTCTTTATTTTGTGTACTTTTTATTTATTTTTTTTATTTTTAGGTTTTTTTGGTCTTTTCGAGACAGGGTCTCCCTGTAGCCCCAGCTGTCCTGGAACTCATTCTGTAGACCAGGCTGGCATTGAACTCATAAAGATCCACCTGCCTCTGTCTCCCAAGTGCTAGGATTACAGGCGTGTGCTACCACACCTGGCTTACTTTTTATTTTTTGATTTCCTTCTGGAATCTTAGGTTCCACAGACATCTCATGTGTCAGTATCTACTTTTTAGTTACTTAATGGGTATGTGTATGTCTTCATGTGTATGTTTGTACATATAAACATACAAAAGTGTAATTTCATCTCCTGCTAACTATACTTCATAGAACAATGTACAAATAAATATACTGTGATGTAGGTGCAAATTTTGGTTATCTTTTTACCTTGATTTGCTCTGTTTTTTTGCCACACAGTGCATGTGTCAGCATATCAGCTTCAATTAAAAGAATGTCTTAGGGCTGGAGAGATGGCTCAGTGGTTAAGAGGACTGGTTGTTCTTATAGAAGACCCAGATTTAAATCCCGACACCCACATGGCAGCTAACAACTGTCTGTAACTCCATTTCCAGGGGATCTAACACCCTCTTCTGTCCTCCTCAGGCATTGCACGACATGGGTGCACTTAAACATATGCAGACGTAACACTCATACACATGAAATCAAAGTAAAGAAAAGAAAGAATATTTTAAAAAGATTTTTAAAAGATTTATATATATAAAAAGAATGTGTTAGATTTTGTTGCTTTGAATTGTAGGTGAGAATTTTTTTAATGTTTTTATTTTACAGTGATTTGGTGCATTAATGTTTTTCAAAGATGGCCTCATTAGTACAAGAGATGTTTATTAGAATTGGAAGGTTTTTAGCTAATGCCAGTGCTCATGAGAAGCTGTTATTTTAAAATTTAACTTCTTTGCAGAATTTTTTAAACTTTAACTTTTGGTACAATTTGAATGAATCTAATCATTTTGTTCTTGTGAGAATTTGTAAAATCTCAGGTTTTCAAGTTTAATATATTTTCTTTTTCAGAACAAATTATATATAGTCATCAGTTTTTCAGTCCAGGAGGTGACATTTTAACCAATATCAGCCTATTTGAAGAACATTGTGAAAATCTTTTTTGTGACTTAATAAGCCTGTCACTCAACAGATATGACAAGGTAATATTTTAAGAGTTACTACTTTTTTTGGTACTTAATAGCAATGATCCTTAATACATGTGATTCATTCAAAATGGTTTCCTTGAAAATGTCCCTTAGTTTTTTTGTTGTTTTGTTTTTTGTTACTATTATCTGGAAGCTGAAATGGAGGTTGAAATTTGTTATTTTAAATTTGATTTTAAACTGGTAAAATTAAATTTAAAGTGAGCACATATTAATGAGGTAACATGTTTTTTTAAGTAAGTACATTATATAATGCTTACATTGGGTTAAACATCTCTCTCAAATCTTTTTCCATTTTGGCAGAAATAGTTAGAATTCTTTGTTCTAGCTTTTCAAAAATATACAGTACATAATTGTTGTCTGTCCTTAGTTTTCAAGTATAATATATTTTGCTTTTTCAGAACAAATTGTGTATAGTCATCAGTAGGTAGTATACTGGAACTTCTTATTCTGTTCAGCTGTAACTTGAAACATACTGATGAGCCTTTACCCTCATTCCACCTTCACTCCCCACTCTGATAACTACATTGTATAATCAACTTTCATGAGATAATTTTTTAAGATTCCATATAAGAGAGACAGCATATGGTTCTTGTCGTAGTTTGTCTTCCATTGCTATGACAAAACACTCTGACCAACACCAACTTGGGGAGGAAAGGGTTTATTCAGCTTACATCTCCCAGGTCACAGTTCATCACTTAGGGAGCTCAAGGCAGGAACTCAGGGCAGGAACCTGGAGGCAGGAGCTGAAGCACAGGCCATGGAGGAGTGATGTTCACTGGCTTGCTCTCTACTGGCTTGCTGCTCTGGCTCATGCCCAGCCTGCCTTCTTATACTGTCACTGCTCAACAATCAAGACAATACACCACAGATGTGGCCACAGGCCAATCCAATGGAGCCAATTGCCCAATCGAGGCTCCCTCAACCCAGGTGTGTCAAGTTGACACCAAAGCTATCCAGCACAGTTCTTTTTTCCTGTGCCTGGCTTAAGTTACCTAACATATTGATCTTCATTTCTATCTCTTGTCCCAAATCACAGGATTTTATGGTTTTTTTTTTTTTAATAGTTGACTAGTATTTATTATGAATACTTGATCCATCCATATACTGATGGATTCTTTATTTCTGTTTTTCACTATTGTGATTAATGATACAGTGTAGATGGAATTGCAGAGATCTCTTCTGTATACTGATACCATTTCCTGTTGTTACATACACAGGAGTGGGATTCCTGGATCCTATAGTAGATGTTTTTTCTTTTTTGACTTTTTGATGAACTTTTGAAGATTTACCATAGTAGCTATACTAATTGTCATCATATCAAATAGTGTGCGTGGTTCCTTTCTCCACATCATATCAAATAGTGTGTGGGGTTCCCGTTCTCCACATCATCTCAGATAGTATGCGGGGTTCCCGTTCTCCACATCATCTCAAATAGTGTGTGGGGTTCGTGTTCTCCACATCATATCAAATAGAGTGTGGGGTTCGCGTTTTCCACATCATCTCAAATAGTGTGTGGGGTTCCTGTTCTCCACATCATATCAAATAGCATGTGGGGTTTCCGTTCTCCACATCATCTCAAATAGTGTGTGGGGTTCCCGTTCTCCACATCATCTCAGATAGTATGCGGGGTTACTGTTCTCCACATCATCTCAAATAGTGTGTGGGGTTCGTGTTCTCCACATCATATCAAATAGAGTGTGGGTTCGCGTTCTCCACATCATCTCAAATAGTGTGCGGGGTTCGCGTTCTCCACATCATCTCAAATAGTGTGCGGGGTTCCCTTTTCTGCACATCATATCAAATAGTGTGCGGGGTTCCCTTTTCTCCACATCATATCAAACAGTGTGCGGGGTTCCCGTTCTCCACATCATATCAAATAGTGTGCGGGGTTCCCTGTTCTCCACATCATGTCAAATAGTGTGCGGGGTTCCCGTTCTCCACATCATATCAAATAGTGTGCGGGGTTCCCTGTTCTCCACATCATGTCAAATAGTGTGCGGGGTTCCCTTTTCTCCACATCATATCAAATAGTGTGCGGGGGTTCCCTTTTCTCCACATCATATCAAATAGTGTGCGGGGTTCCCGTTCTCCACATCATATCAAATAGTGTGTGGGGTTCCCTTTTCTCCTCATTTGAAATAGTGTGCAGGGTTCCTATTCTCCACATTATATCAAATAGTATGCGGGGTTCCCGTTCTCCACATCATATCAAATAGTGTTCAGGGTTCCCGTTCTCCACATCATATCAAATAGTGTGTGTGATTCCCTTTTCTCCACATCATATCAAATAGCATGCGGGGGTTCCCCTTTCTCTACATCATATCAAATAGTGTGTGGGGTTCCCTTTTCTTCACATCATATCAAATAGTGTGCTGGGTTTCCGTTCTCTACATCATATCAAATAATGTGTGGGGTTCCCTTTTCACCACATCCTATCAAATAGTGTGTGGGGTTTCCTTCTCCACATCCATGGACATACTTGGTACCTTTAGTTGTTGTTTTTTATTTTTTAGACAGGGTCTTGCTATGTAGCCCTAGCTGGCTTGGAACTTACTATGTAGACCAGGATCTCCTCAAACTCATGGAGATCCTCTTAACTCTGCCCCTGCCTCCCAAGTACTGGGATTAAAGATGTGTTCCAGCACACTTATTTATTTATTTATTTATTTATTTATTTATTTATTTATTTATTTTTACTTTGGGCCAGACATGTGACTTTGTGTCAATTTTTTTTTCATTTTTTAAAAATTGTTTTATATATATATTTTTTGTACAAGATTATGTTACAAATCGAATCTAGACCGATGTCCCCTCCCAACACCCCCCCACCAGATTCACTGTTTCAGTCAGTTCTTGGATGCAGTCTTTTCTGTTGTTGGTGTTGTTGTCGTTCTTTCCAATATGCATCACTCCCAACAAGAAATATTTACAACTAGGTTATTGACACTAGCATCTACAGATGAGGGGGATACCATTCATCATTTGTTTTTCTGGGACTGTTTTACTTAACATAATATCTTCTAGTTCCATCCATTTACCTGCAAAGTTCATGATGTCTTTTTTACTTCTGCATAGAACTCTATTGTGTAGATGTACCATATTTTCTCTGTCCACTCGTCAGTTTAGGGGCATTTGGGTTGGTTCCAGCTTTTTGCTATTGTGAATAGAGCTGCACTAAACATAGCTGTGCATGTATCTCTGCGGTAAGAAGAGTCTTGTTGGTATATACCCAGGAGTGGTATGACTGGGTCAGGTGGTAAGCTCATTTTGAGTCTTCCAAGGGTTCCCCACATTGCTTTCCATAGTGGCTGTACAAGTTTACATTCCCACCAGCAATGGATGAGTGTTCCTCTTTCCCCACAACCTCTCCAGCACTTGGTATCATTTGTTTTCTTGATCCTAGCCGTTCTTATTGGAGTGAGATGATATCTTAAAGTGGCTTTCATCTGCGTTTCCTTAATTAGCGATGCTGAACATTTTTTAAGTTGTTTCTCAGCCATCTCTAATTCCTCACTTGTGAAGTCTCTGTTCAGTTCTTTGCTCCATCTTTTGAGTGATTCATTTGTTTTCTTTCTTCTTCGTTTTTTGAGTAGTTTATGTACTCTGGAAACCAATGCTTTGTCAGATGTATCTGCAGTGAAGGTTTCCTCCCACTCTGTGGGTTTTCTTTTCACTTCCTTGATTGTTTCTTTTGATGTGCACAAGCTTTTGAGTTTAATGAGGTCCCATTTGTCAATTGTCGACCTTAATTCTTGTGCAGCTGCTGTCTGATTTAGGAAGTCTTTTCCTATGCTTATGTCTTGTAGTCTGCTGCCAAGTTTTTCTTCTATCACCTTCAGAGTTTGGGGTTTCACGTTGAGGTCTTTGATCCATCTGGAGTTGACTTGTACAGGGCAAAAGGTAGGGGTTTAATTTCATTCTTCTACAAGTGGTGATCCAGTTTTGCCAGCACCACTTGCTGATGATGCTGTCTTTTCTCTATTGTGTCTTCTTGGCCCCCTTGTCAAATATGAGGTGGCTGAAATTGTATGTGCTCAAGTTTGGGTCTTCAGTTTTGTTCCTTTGGTCAACTGGTCTGTTTTTGTGCCAGTACCAAGCTGTTTTTATGACTATAGCCCTGTAGTATAGTTTGAAGTCTGGTATAGAGATCCCCCCTGTATTGCTCTTTTCACTCAGGATTGTTTTGGCTATTCGGGGTCTTTCGTTTTTCCAATTGAAATTAAGGACTTTTTTTTCCCAAGCCTGTGAAGAAACTCTTAGGGACTTTAATTGGGATTGCATTAAATCTATAGAAGAGTTTGGGTAGAATGGACATTTTTACTATATTAATTTTCCCAATCCATGAGCATGGGAGGTTTTTCCATCTTCTGATGTCTTCTTCAATTTCCTTCTTCAGGGGTTTAAAATTTTTGTTGTAGAGATCTTTGGTGTCTTTGGTTAGGTTTGTTCCTAGGGATTTTATTGTTTTTGAGGCTATTGTGAGTAGGAAGGTCTTGAATTCCTTCTTCAGTTGCTTGTTGTTGGTCTAAAGAAAGGCTACTGATTTTTCTAGGTTAATTTTGTATCCTGCCACTTTACTGAAGCTCTTAATTGTTTCTAGGAGTTTTCTGGTGGAGTTTTTAGCGTCCCTCAAGTAAACAATCACATCAGCAAAAAGGGATAGTTTGATTTCCTCTTTTTAATTAGAACTCCTTTAATTTCCTTTTCTTGCCTTGTTGCCCTAGCAAGTGTTTCAAGCACTATATTGAAGAGGAGTGGTGACAGGGGGCAGCCTTGCCAAGTTCCTACCTTTAAAGGGAATGCTTCTGTAGTTTCTCCATTTAGGATGATATTGGCTGTGGGTTTCCTGTATATGGCTTTGATTACATTGAGGACTGATCCCTCCAGTCCAATTCCCAATTTTTGAGACTTTCATACATGAATATTGTATATGCATCATTTCTGACCCTCCCAGTCTCCTGATTCCTTCTCCTTGTCCTCTTCTTTGTTTTTTATTGTTACATATATATACATTTGTAAATATATATATATGTGTATATAAACACACACACACGCACACACACACACACACATATGCACACACTATGTTCCAGTCCATTTTGTAGTGGTACTTGTTGGTACATGTATTTAGTGCTGACCACTTGGTATTAGATAAACTGCCAGTGAGCTCATCACTGAAGAAAACTAATTTTCCCTCCCTGGCATGCCTAGTGTGCCTGCAGCTCTACATCTCCATGTATCACCCTGTGCCATTTTCCCCATCCACATTGGCATGTCAACTGATTTTTAAATTATGCACCCCTGCATATGTATTATAGATGTATCAATTTGGGCTCTACGCCCCACTTATTCTCTGCATTTTGATGACTTGTAGAACTTTGTAATCGTCTCTTTCTGTCATAAAAAGAAGCTTCTTTGATGTGTGGTAAGAGTTATACTTGTCTGTGAATATACTAGTAAGTATTTAGAATATAGTAAGAAATTATAGTGGTCTAGGAAAGTCGGAGTGATATGTCCTTTAGGGTCTATGATCTCTTCAACCATATGTATTTGGCTTTGTTTTGATTTGTACCATGCATTGATTTCTCCTATTGAATGGGCCTTAAGTCCAATTAGATAGCTATTAATTATGCCCAAGATAAAACTGCCATTATACTAGTAGAGATACTTTGCTGAACCAGTTCTTGTGGTTCCTAGTCTTTACAGCTGGGTAGGATTATTGATTGGTTTCCCACTTTGGCAGCTTGCATAGTATCTTCTGATACCATGAGAGCTAGTCTTTAGGTAGGAGACTTCAGGTTTTCCAGTTCAATTGCTCCAAGCCCTTTGTTGGAAGTAAGTTGTCTCCTCAGCAATAGGGTCTTACCTTCAGGTTCTGGGAGACAATCAAGGGCTCTGGCAATAGCCTGTATTATTTTGGGAGTCTCTTGTACTACCCTGACCAACAACTGGAAGGGAGATTTATTTTGCCTTGCACCATGATTTTTGTTACATAACCTTCACATGCACTCACATAAATAGGTGTATTCTTCTGTAAGTATACTTCTCTTTCCTCACTCTCTCCCTGTATAACCATCCTTCTCCATTCCCCTCTAACAAGCTCCTCCTTTTCTTCTCCTCCCATGGTTCCTTTTGATTTTCCTGGGTCCTTAAGGATATACTCATATCTAAAGATTCAGAGCTGGGGTCTATAAATGACAGAGAACATGCATAGCTTCTTGATCTGAGACTGGGTTAACTCAGTATGACAGTTCTCTCCATTTACCTGCAAACTTCCTGATTTCATTTTTTTTATAGCCAAATAGAACAGCATTATGTGAATGTACCACATTTTCATTGTCCATTCATCAGTTGAGGGATAATTTAAGTAGTTTCCATTTCTTAGCTATTGTGAAAAGAACAGCAATAGACACGATTGAGCAAATATTTCTCTAGTAAGATAGTGAGTCTTTGGGATATATACCCAGGAGTGGTTTAACTGGGTCTCATGGTAGATCTACTTTTAGTTTTTTGAGAATTCTCCACACTGATTTCCATAGTTGGCTATACCTGTTTGCAGTCTCACTAGCAATGAATGAAGATCATCACTGAGTTCTGATTTGTGTTTTCATGATGAAAATTGTTGTGGTTTGGTTATAAAATGTTCCTTGGAGGCTCATTTGTTGGAGATTTGTATCCCAGTGCACTATTCACAAGTGAAGCAGTTGGATCTTGAAGGCTGTGATGTGATCAATGGACAACCCATTGATTTGTAATAGAATGGGAGGTGATGTAGCTGTGGAAATGCCTGCTTGGAGGAAGTGTTCCTAGGAGCTTGTCTTGAATGGCTTCTGTACTGTTATGGCCCCTTTTCTCTCTGCCCTGTGCCCACTCCCCACCCCCTAATCTGGAGGTGAGCAGTTCTGCTTTGTCACCCCCTCCAGCCTTCAGGATATTCAGGATAGAAAATGAAGCACACTGACCTGAATTTATGTAACCTCAAGGACAGCTAAATTTTTCCTTGGTAAATCATTTGTCTTTGGTATTTTGTCATAGTGGCAAAATAAGCAAAATTAGAGCTGTTGAGTATTTTTTCATGTGTTGACCATTTGTATACCTTTTTTGAGAACTGTTTTCTAATGTGTGCTCCAGTTTTTTAATGGGACTATTTCTAGGAATTTTAAGTTAATTTTTATTTTAAGGATTGTTCCTCCCATCTTGTCAAGAACAGTTAAATGGAACCAAAATGTTTACAAAAAACTAGAAATCTGGAAGTTTAGCTTCTGTTCAGATGGGAGAGACCAGACATTTTAGTTCTAAGTGTTATAATAAATGAATACTTAACTAAAGTGGCTTGACACATTTAAAGAAACATTTTGTTGACTTTTCTTCATAAAAGGTCCATAATCCTTGGTAAGTTGTGTTTTTACTAAATTGTATTTATCATGTAATGCTTTCTGGAGGCAGTGACTAAAAGATGCTACAGAACATGTTCATTTTCAAGTAGCAGAAGTTGGGGCTTGAGAGGTAGCTCAGCAGTTAAGAGCACTGGCTGCTTTTGTAGAAGATCCAGGTTTGATTCCCAGCACCCACATGGTGGCTGACAACCATCTGTAACTCCAGTTCCAGATGGTTGTTATTCTTCTTACCTCCATCGGCATTGCACAACACAGGTACGCTTATACACATGCAGGCAGTATACTCATACACATAAAATAAAAATAATAAAGAAGCAAATCTATAAGATCTGCTTATAGATCGTTGTCAATTCTTTTTTTATTACCAGTGTAAACTCTTCTGAGAAACAGAGATACAGAGAAATTGAGAGTTTTAATTTTTAAAAATTTAGATTGTTTTATGCTTTTATTGTTAATATCTTAAAGTTAGCCCATATTTTTTAATTAATGTAGTGGATCAACTGTATATGACATGTTAGTTTTTTATGTTAAGTTTTTTGAATTGGTAAAATATTACAGGTTTTTATCATTTAGAATATGATGTTTTGGATTTGTATACATTGTGGAATGTCTAATTTTAGGTAACTAACTTTGCAGTACTTCACATACTATTTTGCATAGTGAGACTATAAATACAGCACATTGTTGTTTACTAGAGACACCATGTTTTACATGTAATCTTAAATTTATATTTTGTATCCAACTGAAATTTCATATATTTGACTTATAGTCCTTAATCTTGCCTTACCCCAATTCCATATAATAATGGTTGTCCAGATACTTTTATACTTCAGCATAGGTGGAGTGTTTCATTTTAAATTGATATAGTCTCTTTCCTCTATTTCCATAATCTGTTGTCTGCACTGTTCAGATTACTTCCAGGAAATAGTATCCAGATCAGTATTCTGGAGCTCCTCCCCTCTCTGTATTCTTCTAGTAGTTTTGCAGGGTTAGGTCTCACATTTCAGTCTTTAATCTGTTTTCACAACATTATTTTCCAATAGAATATTCTTTTTCCTGTTGTGGGTTCTTACATACTCTATCCAAAATCAAGTGGCTGTAAATGAATTGACTTATTTCTGGTTTTCTGTTTTAGTCTATTTGTTTGTGTCTCCTGCTTTTTATGCTAACACATAGTGTCTTTATTACTATAGCTTTGTATATTTTATTTATCTAATCAGATATAATAACACCTCTAGTTCTTTGTATTTTGTATTTGTATTTATTCTGTAATTGTTGTTTACTTAAGATTGCTTTGACTATTTAGAGTATTTTGAGTGTCCAAATAATTTTAGGGATTTTTTTCTGATTTCTATGAACATAATTGAGATTTTGGTAGTGATTTCATTGACACTGTTGGGCACATTGGGTAGTATAGATTATTTTACAATATGAAATCTTTTTTTTTTTTTTAATTTTTTTTTTAAATTTTTTTT